>JAJMEV010000045.1:0-122656 GCA_030574355.1 Kurtzmaniella natalensis | reverse complement strand
GGAACGTCCACTATCACAGTTGCGGTACCACCAACTGGAGCAGTTTGTGTACTAATGCTTGAGCCTGTACTTGTCCATGTAGAAGTGACTGTGGTTGTTGGAATCGGAACGTCCACTATCACAGTTGCGGTACCACCAACTGGAGCAGTTTGTGTACTAATGCTTGAGCCTGTACTTGTCCATGTAGAAGTGACTGTGGTTGTTGGAATCGGAACGTCCACTATCACAGTTGCGGTACCACCAACTGGAGCAGTTTGTGTACTAATGCTTGAGCCTGTACTAGTCCATGTAGAAGTAACAGTTGTTGTTGGGATTGGGACATCTATTATCACAGTTGCCGTACCTCCAATTGGAGCAGTTTGCGTACTTGAACTTGTCCCTGAGTTGGACCAAGTAGAAATTATTGTTGTCGTTGGAATCGGAACATCTACGATCACTGTTGCAGTACCTCCAATCGGGGCTGTTTGTGTACTTATACTTGAACCTGTACTTGTCCATGTAGAAGTGATTGTAGTAGTTGGAATCGGAACATCCACTATCACGGTTGCAGTACCACCAACAGTGGCAGTCTTTGTACTCGTCGCTGAACCTGTACTAGTCCATGTAGAAGTAACAGTTGTAGTTGGAATTGGGACATCTATTATCACAGTTGCCGTACCTCCAATTGAGGCTGTTTGCGTACTTGAACTTGTCACTGAGCTGGTCCATGTAGAAGTAATTGTAGTTGTTGGAATTGGAACATCGATCACAATGGTTTTGGTATTACCTGGCGAGGTATTGAATGATAATGTTGTGAGAGCTGTTGTAATACCAGTCCATGTAGAAGTGACTAAGGCTACTGCATTACCATTTCCTGCCGGTAAACTGTTGGTATACACCAGCCACTGTGATTGATAAGAACCGTCTGTAACTGAAGTATCACCGACACATGTATAACTGTTAATGTGGTTTATAGCCATGCTCAGTGCTCCTGGAGAAAGCCATGAATAAACAAATGCTCTGTACCCTACCGGCAAATTGGTATAAGTTGCTACCACAGTTGATGAATTACACGTATATGTCAATGAAGTAGAAGACATTGGAGCAAACCAAGTATTAAAACTATTTGATATCCCGACGTATACATTGGAGCAATCAACCGTTACTCCTCCTGCACCTGAAACTCCAATGGTACCACTCGTGACACCTAGTGAACATACCCCACCGACAGTTAATGAATCATATTTTCCTAACGAAGGCATTGATCTGAGCCTATACACAAGACTATTCGTATTTTGTGTACTCTGCACACCTGAATTAAAATTAACAGTACTACTTAAACTCTTCGAGCCTGATGCCCAAGTGATGGTATTTGTACCAAGGGTGAATGCTTTAGCTGCTGCATAATCATTTCTTTGGGGAATAGCATCAATATCGAAAACATATGGAACACTGACGGTTCCTGAGGCAGTAACACCAGTTAAAGATTTAATCACTGTACACTGAAGTTGGGAATAATGAGTATATTCTTCTCCACTATATAACGTACAATTGGCATATGAGGTACCACTTGCCGTTAAAAGAACATACGAAGTCGTGGATGTGAATTTGAAAACATAATACATTGTCAATGTGAAAGTATCACCTACAACCGCCAGGGATTCTAATGACCAATTGACTGTAGACAGCCAACTGACTGCAAAAGGAGCTAGATTTGCCTGTCCCCCGGCATTAGTAAATACTGGGGACGACATACTCGTAAAGACACCATCTAGTATTGCTGCTGCACTGGTCGCAATAAAGAGCAGCCAAAAGAATAATTTCATTATTATCCCTAGTGTCATACTTTTGGACAATACTTTTGGATGGATACTTTTGGAGAATACTGTCTTATTTCATTCTGGGGAAGAGTAGAATTATATGTAATCATGACACCATATATCTCCAGGTGTTTTGGTCCCCATTCTCTCTTGGTTTCTGTATAAGCACTATGGCATTAAAGTTGCATACAAAATATTATTCTTTACATTGTTGAGCCGCACAGGTGCCGCAATTTGAAGAAAGAAATTTTTGAAAAGGCATCTTCTTACATATCATATACCCTATTACAATTGTTTTACATTCAAAAAAATAAATAAAAAGCAGAAAAATAAGAAAGTTTAAACTCACAGGATATTATTTTTTTCTAAAAATATCCAAATTGGTTATCTTGGAGTATAGAAAGAAATGGTATAAGTTTTCCTTTCTTTTTGATTTGGATTGTAGGATGTCACACTTTTTTTTCGAAAATTAAGGACAATAAAAATTATTGGTTTATACCTTGATATTTAAAGAAATGCATACTACAAATTATCTATATAACTCAAATATGCAGTAATAATGTCTGGGGGGGTCCAGTAATGCTTGTTTATGGATGTCTACAGGGTATCATTTTCTGCATCTTATTTTTTTTTGATATCATTTTCTACCCCAGCTTCAAATTGAGATCAATTTAAGAGCAGTTTAAGTATTACATCGCCCTATATCTCCGGTATTACTGCATATAAATGATAGATGATGAAATGATATCGTTTAAAAATCTTAATATGTCTAATTAGAGGAGAAAAACAAGGTGCAGTTGAAACCGAGTTACAGTTTGGGCAAGGTTGCGATGCAAATTCTTCAAAAGAAATTAAGAAATAATTAGCACATCGTACATGCCCTTAATATTTGTTTTCTAGAATCGGATAAAGTAAACCAGATAATAGTATTCCTACAAAATTACTGAATGTTGAATGAAAATCTCAAAAAATAAACTCTGCAGCTACCACATTTTCGACAAAAAATGCAATTTTAGGGCGTCACTATGCAAGTTCTCTACAGTACGGACTTATCAGGTATAATGTATATGAAGTATGGCTAGATCAATCCCTGTATGATTAAATTTTATAGAATTAAACTTTAAGTATGCAGACAAAATATTTACTTCAAAAACAGAATCGAGGAGGAAGTGGCTATACAATAGATCTCGTCAAAAAACCTCCTTTGCCTAAGCTATACGATACTTTCAGTTTATCATTATTGTTCTTTTGCAAAATAATTCAAGATCTAAGCGAATCTTCTAGAGAGATATATTATAATTTAGAAACCATTCTAGATAGAAGTGAGAAATGTTAGGAAATCATGTTGGTCGTGTTACAATTGTTGAAGCTATTTTCAAATCCGTGGCTTGGAAGCTGCTATAAGGTTCCCACTGCCAGAACGGGTAATTAAGAAGTAAAAGAAAATGCGATAACAATATGTTGCCAACAGTTTTACG
The DNA here is from genome assembly GCA_030574355.1 of Kurtzmaniella natalensis. Taxonomy (NCBI): domain Eukaryota; kingdom Fungi; phylum Ascomycota; class Pichiomycetes; order Serinales; family Debaryomycetaceae; genus Kurtzmaniella; species Kurtzmaniella natalensis. The sequence goes on along the minus strand of JAJMEV010000045.1, from coordinate 119,379 downwards.
AGGGACTTTCAATTTTTTTTAGGATATAGAAAAAAAGAAAAACTACCATTTTATTCGGAAACTATTGCCCAAAAACGTCCGTCAGTATTTGACTTATTCCGATACACTTGAGGTATAATCCATGACAAGTGAAGGTACAATGTACAGAAAATAGAAAAAGTAGTTGAATAATAACTCATTATCTTTCCTCGAGAAGTGGTCATATTTTTTGAATTTTCCAAAATAATAAGTACTATTAACTTTCATCATTTACTTTATTTGCTCAGGGTGTCGAACGCTTTAACAACATGCATAATGGAGTTATTTATTTTTAAGCTTTGAAGGATTTTTAGTTTTTTTTCTTATTGCAAATTATTATTACTATAAGTACGTTTATTCTTACTCTTACAGAAATAAGGCAATATGATCTGAAATTGAAGCTATGAAATAACTATCAAAACATCGTATATGTGAGACTAAAGGTATGTAGTAGTATTCATTCAGCTGCCCTGGTGGCAATCTACTTGTTAATTTGAAACTAGTCGCCAATCGATGGTGGGCAGTTGATTGCACTATCTTTGATGACTTTTTTTCACGTGTGAAAGCCACCTGAAAACTTTAAAGTGCCCATGGCTGAAAAACTCCTATAAGCTCGTAACTTTTTGTTTAGGCTAATGTTTACGTTTATTGTTGAAAAAAAAATACTAAAAAATTTTTAAAAGAGTAGAGCAGAGCTTTATTAAGGAGGGGCTGTTGTTGTCCTGACCATCGCTATAATGCCTACGGTTGTTATAATGCCTAGTGCTGCTTTTACATATTTAAGACAGATTAAAGCATGCCAAAGTGATTTTTTTGGCAAAAACGGATGATTTGCTGGCTTACTAACTTTTCTAAAGACAGTGGCAACACAACCGAAGCGTCCTAAGTAAAAGGGATAAATGGCGGGGGTTTAACATGGGCAACATGTGGGTAAGCCAAGAATTGCAGTTTGCACTAAATATAATAATAGAAAATATTTGATTTATTTTATTTATTTTTGTGTGATACCGCATGATTCTTTCTATTTTGAATGTAATTTTAGTGTTTTTGTTACGCAATATGGCTGTCATCAAAAAAAATAATTCCCTGCTGCTCGCAATCAGAACTCCAAAAGTTGACATTTTTGAAATATTCATAAGGCGACTGCCTGCTTCAGATTTACTTCAAATAGCCAACCATCAATCGAAGAATAGTTAAATCAAAACGTTAGATGAATGAAATGAATGCCTGAAACACCAAATACTACAAAAAATTGTAATTCATGTTCTTTCAACCCAAACTTGAGGTAGGCCAAATTAATCTAAGCTAATTTTTCGTCTGACATTATGTAAATGTAGTTCTGCAATAATCAGCTGCATGTACAATATTACTAACATTAATATACGAAATACAAATAAAAATAAATCAATCACTGTTTATTTTTCATCACTTATCGATCAACTTATAATATAAGTAATCTTTCTTTTATTTTTTTTTTTTTCAAAGTTGGAGTATATTTGAAGTATTAAAGCAGTGTCCATGATTTGGATCTTAAGATTAGATTAATAGTTGTCATTTTTAATATCTGGGAAACTGAAGTTATACTATATTCATTTTAATCTATTTGTTCATTCAAAAATAATTAATTATTTTTTCTGCACCAAATGCGCACGTCATAATACAAGCATCAATAGAATTATTTTCTTTGTATTTTGAACAGCCTAATTTAGAGAGTAAATAACAAGGGCTTTTGAACGTTACATCATTGCGTTAACATCACTAAACCATAACTAAACCATCGAACAATCCTTGGACCAACAGAAGATTTTCTTTGTAGACAATTTTAGATGTATTTTTAGTAAAAAGAACAATTTCAATGGTCCAACAGCTAGAAAGTGTTGAGAGATAAATATTTACAAATCATATAGATTAAAGGAAAATAAATGATGTGGTTGGCACCTCTTCTTTCTTACCTGACCTATACAAAAGTAATCAAAGACGTTAATTTAAGTATAAAAGAAAAGATTCCATGAGCAGCTGAGAGTATAGGCGAATATAGGGGAAATTCCAGAGTGTACATTTTACGTTTGCATTAACCGAACATATGTAGTAGATTACTACTTCAGCACAGGTATTCAACGTATCGTTAAATTCAGTTGCCCGAATTATTCACACACAGAGAGTACATGAAATTTTAAACGCATAATTAGTAGTATTATGGGTGAGGTCATTGGGTAACTCCCACCTTTGGTTTTCAACATGAATGGTATCATCCGACACTAGCAGTCAGGGATAAGTTTAAACCCGACATATGCAGTAGGTATGCATATGCTGAATGGGAATCCTTCTCTTAAAAAAAATGTAGTTTCCTGCATGTACATATGCAAGGCTAATCTTGCGATTTACTGATTTATCTGGTTTACGGGTTTATTAAAGTGGTACAATATGCACTCTTCTGGCTTTACATATTCCTATCTTTACACCTTGGCCCAGTTAACCACTAATTTTCAGTCATATTGCTAGAAATATTCTCTATCTTCTTCTTGCTCGGATTTACATGACTACAATTATCTAAAGCTAGGATTTAAACTGGTGAAAAATTTCTAGTAAACATGCACTCAAATTTCTGTTTTTCTCTATTTCTTTTTGTATTTGAGATTTTGGTGAAAAAATTTCTCTTTGCTACACTGGAAGCAGGGTGTGAATTTCTTGATGTAGATCAACTTAAATCTCTATGTATTGGGGCTTCCAGAATAACCTACTCCTGCTCCGTAACGCCTGATATCAAAGTTCTTTAATTTTCACTCTTAGTTCAAGGATCTTTAGAATTTAAGCGTAATCGTTTAACCGCAACCGAAATCCTAAATAGGATATGAATATTTTTCATGCATTAGAAAACTTCTCTTTCACCCTTTTTACAACCATTAACAACAATGTTCAAGTTTATCAATTAGGCTAACTCATCGATTCAAAAATAAAGTCACGAGCTACGTATCAAACATAATAACACAAACTGATTGAATACCTTTACAGCTAATAAGGATGACTACTTTACTTCTGATAAAGATGAGTATTTTACATACGATAAAGATGTAAGCTATTTCTGGCAGAATGATATGAGAGACTACTACTGTCAACTAACATTATCAAGTAGGAGAAGTTTGCTAGCTTATTGTCCACGGCATGATAGTAAGATACCATGATACCCCACATTATATGACTCTGTAATATAATGGAGTATCAAGGCGTTTACGGCGTTCGTAGGAATTGAGAATATGGAGAAAGGCTACAGATTTCATGGCAGCTTAGCTGGAGAAAGTCTACAGAAAAATATCTTTTAAGACTTATTTGATGTAAGCCTCAAAGAAAGATACATGTTCTGATCAATAATTTGCTCAGTGATGCACCAATAAGAACCTTTTCAAGTCTATTGTAGTAAGCAAGAAGTCACACATTTTTTATTTTTTTTTCAGACATTAAAATATGTGGTTGCAGCTTCTATTTTTTGAACCTGGAGAAATAGTAATTATGCAAAAAAAAATAGGAGTGTTTCACTTCAAATTAAAGATTATGCAAGCCATCATAAATAAAAGAATAACATTAGCCTCATGGAAAAGGAGGGCAATGGAATATTTCAATTTCACTCAACATGTTTTTGCTTCGTAAAAGCTAAAGTTCGCCTCATCTGTTGGCGACAACTACTTATCCAAAAGTTTTCATGAAAGTCAGAAAGAAGAAGTAGAAAACAGAAATCAGAAAAAATTCAGAAAACTGAGAAATTTTTCAGCTGCTGAATTGCAACTAGAATTGGAAGCTGTATATATTAGAGATTTATTTACACGGTGAAGTAAAGAGAGAACAAATAGAGAAAAAAGTGCAAATAGAATAAACAGAGTAAAATTTGATTACAACTAAAGTCTCTTAGATAGTATAAATTTTCAAATTCCCCCGTCATCGACCCCGACGGAAACATCCGATACCCATTGGCCCTACGATCATAATAAAAGCTAATATAAAACTATGACAGTACTTTGAGTAAAAAAATCCATAGGTGAAATTTATGTGTAACTGACATGAATTATAGATGAATTATAGATGAATCAGGGATGAATCAGGGATGAATCAGGGATGAATGGCATCAATGAGATGAATCATAAACCGATAACGGTGGGAGTATGAATTTGAAACTCGGGTACTTGTCACCGCCGCCTCGAAAACTACCCAGAAAGACGGCAATTTACTATTCTGGTTTTAAGCGGCGGCGCTTATCTTAGGTTGCGGTAAAGGATTTGAAAACCGGCGGGTGTAAGTACCCGGTCCCTGGCTGGTCACGTGACACGAATAATATACCCCAAAATCTCCAGTTCAGAACGGCTGTTGCAGCAAAAGAATCAAAAAAAAAAAAAATAATACGTTTAGTAATCAGCGAGGTTTGGGGTAGCTCCTCATACCTGAAAGCAGGTATAGTTATCTGGAGAGTACAAATAGAGCCGCACAGAGTATACACAGCGGACAATTGATTACTTGAATAAGCGTGGATACCCGTGGAACAATAACAGATACAATATGGACATAAGGGAAGGAATGAATCAATCAAGTCAGCAATAAAGTTAGCAATTAGATACAAACTGGATTACAAATATATCGATATAGCTGATGGTAGGTGACGGTTTGGTGATTACTGATTACATTTCACAAGGTTTGATCAATGACCCGCCTAACCTCGAAAGACTTATACTCAGAGACCCTTCTAGTAACTTAGACGCCTAGTGGCATCCCCTCACTTTAAATTCTCCCGACAAATAAGTTGATTCCAAGTAAAATGTATGCGATGACTCAGCTTTCTTTACTGTATTCTACGCTTTTTTTTATTATTTTCACACACCTTTTTCTTAAATTTCTTTTCTTCCTCGTCCTGCGCTATTTCTTATAAAGAGACACCACTTTCTTAGCCAGAACGCTAAATTAAGTAGCCACCCGCTTTTCATTTAAGGAGTTGCAGAAAACTTTTCCGATTTTTTTTGCAGCACAAAAAAGTTACACAAACAACAAAAACTCCTCCAATTACCCCTTCTTAATTTACTTTCAGCTTCAACTGGCGATCACAGTAGGCTGCTAGACATATACTCGCTTGACCGTAGAGGTTTCAACACAGATCAATAGTGGTTCAAATCGACATTTAAACACAATGGCCAGTTCATTACTCAGCGATCTTAGTGATCTTACTGACCACGAAGAAAGCAAACCCAAAGATCAACACAGGGATCAAGATCAACACCAAGACCATCATATAGATGCTGAATCACAGCACCATAAAGATGATCTCGAATCACAGCTATCGGAGACATACTCTCTTGATTCGTCAGGCAGAGGAGACGAACACGGGACCGCCTTAAGACTGATAGCTTCTACCACCCACCGGGCCAACAAGATCAGATCAAGAACCTCTGAAATCTCCAGAATCATCAGTGGGATCAGAGACGGCATAGCCGATGACAGTGTCACTCCTTACTTGGGGACTTACGATGCTGATGTAGATATCATCAAGCAGTTGACCAGGACGTCTTCCAACGCAGCTTCAGCCTCAGGGGTTGATTCAAGACACCACCATGCTGCTAGTAATACCTACAATAATGGGTCTTCAGCCACTAGCCGAACCCACTCCCATACATCAACCGGTGAATATTCGATCGGTGGTGTTGGTGGTATTGCTGATGGTGGTGAACATTCGTCTACTTCCGATCTGGATATCGACGAATCTGAAGAAGCTAAACTCCCCCCAAAGGATACTGGGTATGCCTGGGTGGTGGCTATCTGTGGGTTGTTTGCTGTCTTCAGTACTTGGGGTGCCAATGCCGGGTTTGGGGTCTTCCTTGCCTACTATACCTCCCACGAGACCTTCTCTGGAGCTTCCAATTACGATTTTGCCCTTATCGGTGGGTTAGTCGTTTTCATTGCCCAATTGCTTGCCCCCGTATGTATTGTTTTATACAACGTTTTGGGCCCGTTCATCACATGTTACATTGGACTTGGATGCCAATTCTTGGGCTTTTTACTTGCATCGTTTGCCACTGAATTATGGCAATTATACCTTACCCAGGGTCTTTTAATTGGTCTTTCATTTCTGTTTGTTTTCCTTCCTGCCACTTTGGTGCTTCCTACTTGGTTTGACAAGCATAGGGCTTTAGCTTTTGGGATTTTGGCCGGTGGGGCCGGTCTTGGTGGTGTTTTCTTTTCCTTGACGGTCAATAAGCTTATTGAACAAACAGGGAACCAAAGATGGGCTCTTCGAATGGTTTGCATTGTCACTACCGTTGTTGGGGTTATTTCATGTAGTTTAATGAAACCAAGAAACTATAAGCCCGTTGAATGGAAGAAAGTCATGAATAAAGAATTCATTTGGAAAACTATTAGAGCCACAATCAGTCTTAAGCCTTATAAGGAACATAAGATCTTGGCCCTTCTTGTGTTTTGGTACGGGATTTTACTTTTAAACTACGTTATAGTTCTTTTCCTGATGTCTTCGTACGCCCTTTCTGTGGGGCTTTCTGCCAAAGATGGTACCACTTTGACTGCCATTTTAAACGCAGCCCAATTATTTGGACGTCCAGCCAGTGGACATGTGGCCGATAAAATTGGTAGATTCAATTTCACGGCTATCATATGTATCCTGTTGGCGATCTTAGTGTTTGCCTATTGGATGCAAGTCACATCGTTTGTGGCTTTGCTTTTCTACAATATCATCGTCGGTTCTATTATTGGGGTTGCCAATATCATGACCCAGCCTTTATTACGTGACTTGTTAGACGAAGAAGATCATTATCTTGCCCCAGCATGGTCAGGGGTCAACGTTTATTCGTCACCATTCCCATTGGTAGCTGAAGTTATCGCTTTAGCTATGCGTAATAACGCTTCTTCAAGACCTTTCAGACACACCCAAATCTTCAGTGGGTGCATCTACATATTGGGGTTCTTTGTTATTCTTTTCATTAAAGAGTATGCAGTTAGACAGAAAATAGGTAAATTACTTGCAGCCGTGGAAGAAGGGTTAAGTGATACGACCAAGGCTGGGTATTTGAAGGCAGAAACAGAGAGTCAACAGGAAAACAACCAGCTTCTTGAAGAGCGTGCAGAAAGGTATCGAACCTTACTTCAAAGGTCAGTGAAGGGATATCTTCTAAGAGTCTTCTACCTCGGTAGAATCTAAGAAGAAAGAAAAGAGAAATATATCAAGAATTAAATCCAAGAGAGAGAGAGAGAGAGAGAGAGAGAGAGAGAGAGAGAAGAGAGACGTATATTAAGAATTAATGACAGAGTTAGAGTCCCATATCTTACAACCACTTGCATATTCAGACTAATCATGAACATAACGTAATTATTAATGAATCATTTGAGCTATATCTCCAAGCATACACATTTACAGACATTAATCTAATAATAATACTAATAACTATTTAATCTAATACTAATAACTATCATAATGATACTATTAATAACTATTTAACATAATAATAATACCAATAAAAATATAATAATAATAATAATAATAATAATAATAATAATAATAGTAGTAATAGTAATTGTAATAATATAATACTAATATAGTACTAATAAAAATATAATACTCACTAATAATTTAATAGTAATTGTATAACAATAAGAATACTTATAATAGTAATAGTTTATATAATAATAGAATACTTATAAAAATATAATAAAATTTAATATTTAGAATAATACTAATATTAATACTAATACTAATACTAATACTAATACTAATATTAATATCAATATAATAGTAATAATAATATTTCAAGAGAGAATGCGAACAAAATAGAGCAGGGTGAGTAGAATGTATACGTATATAAGAAAGTAGAAAAATTTTAATATATTATAATGAAATGTATGATTTTGTATGATTTTGTCTACAGATGAATAATATTATGACTTGATAAGATTTTATTACACATGAAGCTAATCTAACGGTTGGACTTAGCAACTCTTTCCAATTCATCCTTCTTCTTGATAGCGTAAGAAGTAGAAGAACCCTTAGCGGCATTGATCAATTCTTCAGCTAAACATTCAGCAACAGTCTTGATGTTTCTGAAAGCAGCTTCTCTGGAACCAATGGTCAACAAGGCAATAGCTTGGTTGACTCTTCTCAATGGAGAAACATCAACAGCTTGTCTTCTAACGGTACCGGAAGAACCGATTCTAGTGGAGTCTTCACGACAACCAGAGTTAACAATAGCGTCAACAACAACTTGGACTGGGTTTTGTTCAGTTAAAACGTAAATGATTTCCAAAGCGTGCTTAACGATTCTAACAGCCTTCAACTTCTTACCGTTGTTTCTACCGTTCATCATTAAAGAGTTGGTTAATCTTTCAATAATTGGACATTGAGCCTTTCTGAATCTCTTGGAAGCGTATCTACCAGCAGTGTGGGAAACGAAAACTGGTTGTCTAATTTGAATGTAATCAACAAGGGAAACATCCTTGATTTCAACATCTTCAAAAGACCATTTGTTGAACAACTTGACTTCTTGTTGAGCAGCTTGGACGTCAGCTGGGATAGAAGTGGCAAGTTCAACCAACTGTAATTCTTCTTGAACGACTGGTTGTTGTTCTTCAACGTATTGTTCTTCAACGTATTGTTCTTCAACGTCAGACATCTTGTTTCTACGGTGCTTTAAGAAAGTAAAATCCTTAAGAAAAAGCTTTTTGTAAACTTTTCGCGGAGGAGTGAAAAACAGCGAAATTTTTGGCTGTAAAAAATCCATCTGCAGGAAATACTGCAGGTAAGGTGGCATCGAGACGCATACTGGTTCCAGATATTCGCGTGTAAGGGCGGGTTTGTATGGTATGTGTGAGCACAGTGACTGTATTTTTGCAAGGGCTCCAGCCCGTATAGGTCACGTGTACACCTTTGAACCCTTTGAACTGAAGTTGATCTAGGTAGGCGTAGGTGGGTCCAGGGACGTGGTTATCGATGGTATCTCCATGAATCCCGAAGTTTTATTAGCTTTCAAGGTTTGATACATATCCTAGATGGACTGGAAGTTAGTAGAATTTAAAAAAACAACAAGTTTACTACTGATAACTACCACTTTTCATAGCTCTTCGTCGTTGGATCAGCTTGCTGCTCGTAAAATAATGCTGTCTTTTCTTTGACGTGTTTGAAAGTTTCCAGCCAGATAAAGCCAGGATAGTACACCATAGAGGGGGGGAATGCTACTAAAAAAGAGACTGGTATGTAAGAAAGAGCTCACATCTACACTTATAAACTACATTTTACCATTTTATAACTCAAAGGTTTACTGTTTAACTTGGCCTTATCCATGCTCCATCTTCCCCATAGTCTTGCTTCCTGATGAGTCTGGCTGCTTCCTGCACACAGCTGGAAAGTTTTCTATCGACAGATTTCCCTCATACGCCCAATTAGGAAATGTAAATTCCATCACGATGTGTAATAATAGAACCAAGTCACTGGAAGGTTCTTATCACGTGATTTAAAGTCTCGAGGTTCAGATTTTCAAGTCTTCACCTATTCCGGTGTCTTCTTACAGCAATATTGGCGACACTGTAATATTTTCCAGGCAAGTTATTTTCGAGGGTGGAGGTGTTGTTGTTTTACGGACATAAGGTGAATTAGTAATTAGTGGGGGTGAGGCGAAATCCCTCAAACTGTTTTTCATCCAGCTATATAGAGCTAAGCTTTTTCAGAATATTACCTATACTCGTAGTACAGATTTATCTTGTAGTATATAGTGATATAGTGCTATTGTAGAGGCTAAACGTATAAATGTAACAAGGTAAGCCCGATCACCACTAACATATGTTCCTGCCCTGCGCCGGAAGTGGCCTCTTTGGACCAAACCAAAACGCAGAGAGTACTAAAAAAACGCGCGCTCAAGCTGTCGGCTGCGAGTTATATAATCAGCATGTACAATTAGCGCAGCCTGAGCTCCGGTAGCGGAAACTAGCACTTACACGCTTTAAGCACTCGTGACGATGGAACATGAAGGTATGTGAGCGGGTGACGAGAGTGACTCATTCAACCTTAGCTTAGAAGGGTGCAAACGCTAGTATGACGGTTGGACCGTCCATAGTGGCTATATCGTCTCGAACATCAATCAGTCTAGTCACTGGAAAGAAAAAAATCTCGCCAGCTAGTATCGGCAGCTCAAGGCGGAGGTCCACCATGTTTTGCGAGTCAGCCCTTCCCCCCGTTAAATGGGCTAGGAACGCCGAATTATTTTCCACTGCTTTCCACTATTTCCACCATATTTATTTTTATCCACACATTTCGGTGTATGTAGCCTATCTGTTGTCGAGGTGTGAATAAAATGGCTCACTATTTTTAAATAATATCACCTATACATGGGGTACTCCAGTTGTAAAGTGTTTCCATCCAAAGGAGATGAATCTGATACAGGCGAACAACAAAAAAATAATAATGAAATTATGGCCATTCTTTTAAAGCATACGACTTTGAGGAGGAGTTGCCCCTCACCGCTGGGCCCACAGAGAAGTTTAATATGAAACGGCAATAGTAGTCAAATCAGCCAGTAACAAAGGAAATAGGCAATAAAAGGAAATTCAAGCTATCAGTGGGGGAGAAATAAAATAAAAACATAATAAATAAAAAAAAAGCTACCTAAAATTTTAGCCCGACCCCAGCACCAACTCTTTAACCTAACCTAAAACTAACTTTTCTGTCTTTATCTTTAACTCCACCTAACTCTACGTCTAGCCCCACATGGCGGGCCAATGGAGTCTACTCACGACGTGAAGAATTTTTCTTGCTTATTCTAGCCGTGCAGAGCTGATGAGTAACACTTGCAATGAAAATCACCGGAAAAAACAATGCATACATATTTTTTGGGGATAAAATGGAAAATGCCGAAAATAATAAATGTGGAAAATAAAAAATGATAACCTTGTTATCTATAATATGCCGTTTCGGGCAATTCTGGGAAATTAATATCGCTGAAAATATGTAAAAATATACTTCAGGGCAAGCATCCCTCTCCTGTAGCGGAGTAAGATGACCAAGTTTATGAGTTGTCATAGAAGGGTATCGGGGATATAAATATACACATATATCGATCTGGGGAAGTATTTTTTTTTCAAAAGTAATTCAAAATGGAAATCGAAAAGGGTCACACTTCAAATTCGTTTGAAAAGGCCTCTTCAAATGAAGACGTAGAAAATAAATTTGCTATCGATGATGACAGAAGTCCTCAAGCAAGAGTTGAAGAACTTGCCCAAGAATTAGGTATAAATCAAAAGAAATTAATGTTGAAAATCGATCTTTGTGTTGTTCCACCTTTCTGTCTTTTATATTTCCTTGCCTTCTTAGATAGAGTGAATATTTCTAATGCTAAAATTTATGGATTAGCTGAAGACTTGAATTTAACTGGTACTCAATACAACACTGCTTTAACCTTGTTTTTTGTACCATATATATTCTTTGAAATTTTTTCAAACTATGCCTTAAAGATCATTCCTCCTCATCGTTGGCTTTCTGGTTGTATCTTATGTTTTGGTGCTGTTTCCATTGGTATGGGGTTCGTTAAAAATTTTGGTGGATTGGCTGCTTGCAGATTCCTTTTAGGTGTTTTCGAAAGTGGTTCATTCCCAGCTTTATTCTACATTTTAGCTAATTTCTATACACAATTTGAATCCCAAAGAAGATTTTCTGGGTTTTTTTCAGTTACTTGTCTTGCTGGTGCTGCTGGTGGTGCCATGGCCTACAGAATTAACGATTTAGATGGTAAACATGGTTTATCTTCTTGGAGTTGGATTTTCATTATTGATGGGATCATCACTTGTGGTTGTGCTTTTATCCTTTATTTCACCATTGCTGATTTCCCAGAAGAAGCCAGATTTTTAAGTGAAAATGAAAGAAAGTTCATCAAGCAAAAATTGGCTATTTACGCCGGTACTGAATCTGGCTTTGAATTAAAGACCACTCCAAAGGATACTTTAAAGCAATTTAAAGATTATTTGATTTGGTTACCAGCTTTAGGTTATTTTGGGTTAATTATTCCTTCTTATGGTTATGCTTATTTTGCTGCTACCATTATCAAGCAAATGGGTTACACTGCAGTTAGTGCCCAACAACATTCTGTTTACCCATGGTTGGCTGCTTTTGGTCTTATTAACGTTACTTCTTTCTTTTCCGATAGAACTAGAGTACGTTTACCATTTGCTCTTGGTGCCTGTTGCATTGCCATTACTGGGTTAGTGATGGTTTACAAATGTACCGATGTAAATGCAAGATATGCTGGATGTTTCTTGACCGCTTCCGGGTTATATACTGCCATGCCACAATTAGTTTGTTGGTCTTCATTGAATTTTGGTGGTCATACCAGAAAATCGGTTGGTACAGCATGGCAAATTGGTTTTGGTAATATTGGAGGTATCATTGCCACCTATATTTTCTTGGCAAAAGATGCCCCAATTTATAAGCCAGGTTTATGTACATGTATTGCATTTGTATGTTTCCTGATGCTGATGATGGTTACATATTTCTACGCAGTTCATCGTTTGAATGGAAAGAAGCAAACCCAAGAATATATCAATGAATGGGATAATCTTGAAGATAGGGAACAAATCATTTACGGAGACAAAAACCCAGGTTTCAAATACTTGTACTAATATTACGAACATACATATTTCATACATATATAATGAGTTTTATAAATGAACAATAAAAACAGCAAGTAGCAGATAGTAGAAGACCATTCTCTTTCATTGAAAGAGCCCAGTCAGCCATGCCACTATAGGCTAACTGATTACTTGTACTGTTTAGAGAATCGTGCGCTATTTGGAGTATAACTAGGATGGGTAGGAGTTTCGCTTGGAGTATTACTTATAAAGTATAAGGTAAGCTTTTCAAGAGGAGCACAATTGGGTGCAAAAACGTTCTTTGCAGCCATTTAAACTTATGCGAAGATATTTTTCATGCATCCCAGATCCTGCGTTCTGCATTAGATCCAGACGGAACCTAATCACCTTAAACACCCCAACTTCTACAGAACCTTTTTAAGCTGTTCTTGTGGATCCGGCAATTTGGCCTGTTCTATGCGGCGCAGGTAGCCCACCACTCCGTTTCGAACCGTGTTTTACCGTGTGCACACCAGTACCGGGAAAGTCCAGTAGCGAGCACGTTTACTGGGATAGCGAGAGCCAGATTAGGCGGGAGAGGCGAGGCACATTTAGGCTAGATATAGGCTAGAATAGAGAAGATGAAGTCTAGATGTAGGCTAGATGTAGGCTAGATGTTGGCTAGATGAATGGACAAGAATAAGATAAAGAGAAGAGAATAGACTAAGTAAATTGATTAGGTGTAGCAAACAATGCGCTGTGTACCACAGCTTCTCCGTCCAACCTTTAGCTAGCATCTTGTAATTCTTACAACTACTTGGCTACCCGCTTTTACCGTCCTGGGTGGAGTGTACCCTAGTAACCTCACTGCAAGGGCTGCTATAACCGAGTTGATGGTACAGAATACATACATATATATAAATATAATTCCTCAGAAGATAAGCCATGATCCATATATAGAAGCCGTGATCCATGTACACCCCTCTCTACACTGCCTCTGTTTCCCCGACTAGACTTTTTCAAAGCTTCGTATTTCCCAGTCTCCAGATGACTACCACAACTTGGCCGGCCGTTCTCGCTAATCGCTTCTCTCTATCTCTATCTCAGTCCCACCGCAACGGCAGCGCCTCTTTCAAGGCCAAGAAAAAAGGCATGATGTGAATTTGCTAGAGACATCGAAATCTTAATAATATCTTCATACCTTTGCAATCTTCTATTTTTTCGTTGTCACTCACACATTTCGCCATCGAGTCTTTATTATCAAAATGATACATATACTCATCTCATCTCCATCTCTATTTCTGTCCTGTCACATAGACATCACTTGTTAGCCATCACTATGGTAACACTTTCCTACTGTCCTACCCTCCTGCTGTCTTATTCTTCTATTCTTTCTGTGCTGCATTCTCTAATTCACTCATCTCACTCATTTTGGTATGCTCGCTATTTTTATTAGCACCGTTTTTAAGTTGAGGCTAAAGCCTCTCCCCCCCTTCTGTATATAAAGCTTAACACTCCTTTTCCTTGTTTTCAGTGTTTATTTTATTAAATTAATTTTTTGTTTTATTGTACAAGAACCCCAGAATTAATCAATTGATTTAATTAAATTTTTTTTTTGAATCTTGTAAAATAGCCAATGTCTAAGGATAATTACAACCCACCAACCGGAGCCCCACCAAACTGGTCTAACAATAACCAAAGTGGTAGTGGAGGCGGTTACGTACCACAACAACAACCAGCTTATAACCAACAACAACAGGATAGAGGATACCATCAAGGTGGATATCAACAAGGGTACCCACCACAAGGTGGATACCAACAACAAGGTGGATACCAACAACAAGGTGGGTACCCTCAACAAGGAGGATACTATCAACAACAACAACCAGTTTATGTTCAACAGAAACCACAGAGTGGGAATAACGATTGTTGTTTAGGTTGTTTGGCAGCATTGTGTGTGTGCTGTGCTCTTGATGCCATTTTCTAAGCTGTATTAATAAGGATTAAAAGATATACTCGAATTTTATGTAGACAATAAAAGGAGCTAATAACTGATATAGAAAACGAGTAGCTATGAAGCGGATAAGCTGATGTAGATAAACAGTAGAATATGAACAAATGAGGAAGATGTAGACGAGATAAACAAGTGGCGGATGAAGCATGGAATTGGATCATATTTTCGTAGTGTAGAGTTCATAGAGTTTTAGCCAGGAAGGAATTGAACAATGTGAATATACGAAAGCGAGCAAACCACGAATGGGTTGATGAAGAGGAGGATACTACTGCTACTACTACTAATGTTAGAATCACTAAAACTAACATTGACACAAACACCATCACTAATGTTGAAACTAACACTTGTTAATGCAGTGCCCCTCGGTGCTAGCCGTTCATGGGGTCATCCATAATTTATTTTTCTTTCCTTCTTTCCTGCCCATACAAACACAATGCCGACCCGAGAGAGACGCCTGCCAGATTTCGGGAAACAAGGATGCATGAGTGCAATAATGAAAAATTTATGGGTGGCCTTACTCTACACTCTCCACTCTCCCCGTCTTCTTTCTTCACCTCTCTCTCTCTCTCTCTCTTCACTTCTATGTTTTTTTCTCCCTCTATCCTCTACGCTCTCCTTGGCCTTCCTCTTCCCACTTTACCCACCCCAACCTCGAGTTACCCCTATTCTCTCACTTCCGCATATTTTGGCAGCCAAATCCCAAGTTTTGAACGCTTTCGCAGCCGCCCCTCAAAATCGAATTTCTAATCTCCAAGGAAGCGGTTATCTAAGGCATTCAAGACCTCGACAGGACACAGCAGACGACTTGATTTTGCTGCTTAAACCGAAATCCGTTCCATCTGGTCTCTTAAAGTTTAAATACGTGGTTATTTTCATTTAATCAGTTCATTAATTATCTTGATTTGACCTCCTGCTTTGACCCCACCCCTGATCTAGATAAGTCAATCTACGAACTATCAATCATAAACTATAAATATAATCTAATCTTTGTTTGCATTTTTTGATGAGTGACTTCCTTACCAAAGGTATAGAACTCGTTCAGAAGGCTATCGACGCCGATACCGCCACCCGTTACGAAGAAGCATATAAACTCTACTACAATGGACTTGATTACCTCATGCTTGCCATCAAGTACGAGAAGAATCCAAGTTCCAAGGAGCTTATCAAATCCAAGTTCACCGAATACCTTACCAGAGCTGAACAATTAAAGGATCATTTAGAAAAAAAACTGAACAATTCTGGTCCTGGTGATGGTCTGACCGGCTCCGGGGCCACCAAGTCACATAAGAATGGTGGTACTGGTGGTGGCGCTGGTGGCGCTGGAGGTGATGATGATGATGCCGATACCAAGAAACTTAGAGGGGCCTTAGCTGGAGCCATTTTACTGGAAAAACCAAACGTTCATTGGGACGATATTGCCGGTTTAGAAGCCGCTAAGGAAGCCTTGAAGGAAGCAGTTATCCTTCCAGTTAAATTTCCCCAACTTTTCACTGGTAATAGAAAGCCAACTCTGGGGATATTGTTATATGGACCTCCAGGTACTGGGAAATCATTTTTAGCTAAAGCAGTTGCCACTGAAGCCAATTCAACTTTCTTCTCCGTTTCTTCTTCAGATCTTGTTTCTAAATGGATGGGTGAATCTGAAAGACTTGTCAAGCAACTTTTCACCATGGCAAGAGAACAGAAACCAGCTATTATTTTCATTGATGAAGTTGATGCCTTATGTGGCCCCAGAGGTGAAGGGGAAAGTGAAGCATCCCGTAGAATTAAAACAGAACTTCTTGTTCAAATGAATGGGGTTGGTAACGATGCTAGTGGTGTCTTGGTGTTGGGAGCTACAAATATTCCTTGGCAATTAGATGCAGCCATTCGTCGTAGATTTGAAAGAAGAATTTACATTGCCCTTCCAGACTTGGAAGCTCGTACAAGGATGTTTGAACTTAATATCGGTAACGTGCCTTGTGAATGTACTCCAAAAGATTTGACCACTTTAGCCCTGATGACCGACGGTTATTCTGGTCATGATATCGCTGTTGTCGTTAGAGATGCATTGATGCAACCTATTCGTAAGATTCAACAAGCCACTCATTTCAAGCAAGTTGAATTGGAAGATGGGTCCACGAAATTGACTCCTTGTTCCCCAGGTGATGACGGTGCCAAAGAAATGAGTTGGGTAGACGTGGGGACCGATGAGTTACAAGAACCTGATTTAACGATTAAAGATTTCATCAAGGCAATTAAAAATAATAGACCTACCGTTAACGATGACGATATTTCCAGACATATCAGTTTCACCGAAGATTTTGGTCAAGAAGGTAATTAGCATGTATACTAGATTGAATAGACATTTATATAAGAACCCTACCCTATAGTCTCCCTATTTAAACTCCTACACAAAGCTTGATCTTATTCTTATCTCCTCAGGGAGGTATCATCTGTATTCTAATTTTAATCAATATATATATAGAAACGACCTTCGATATCATAAGGTATCATACATAATCATCGTAAGACATACATGTTTGAACCTGATGTCTATAACTCTTACCTCTTTATCTCTAATTATACAATTCATTTCATCTTGCTGGCAAACAAGTCTTCTTCTCTGCTTGGCGATCTCAGACGGCGTCTTGGACTTCTCAGTCTTCTTCTGTCTCTGTTGTCTCTATCGTTTCTGTCGTTTCTTCTGCCGGCCATTCTATCAGCAAACAAGTCCTCTTCTTCTCTGCTGTCGCTCTGTTGGTCTCTATCTCTTTTTCTTCTGCTATTGTTATTACTATTATTACTATTATTATTGTTATTATTATGATTGTTGTTGTGACGGTTCTTATTGTAGTGGTTCTTGTACCGACGTTCAGGTTCTCCGTGAAGTAAGTAGTAACGGGAATTGGCACGGGCATTGGCTACTTTGACGTCCAGCTTTAAAGAATGACGTACGTAGAGAACCACGGCATCCTCCATGGCTTCTTCGCTGGACGAGTCTGCGTTCATGGCGGAAGCAATAGTACCATCGTTGGCCCCAGTTTCTTCGCCATTTCCATTCCCATTGCTGGATAAACCCAATCTGGAAAGCAAGTTCTGTTGACGGGCAAATCTTACGGCGGAACCGTATGGCTTACCTTCATGTTCTTGCACCAATAACTGGGCAAATTCAGGAGCAATCGGTGGGACTCCGTTTGTAGTTCCTTCTCCTTCCATATCTCCTTCCATATCAGTCTCTGGATTAGAAATTATATCCTTATTGGCTTCTTCTTGTTGTTGTTGTTCTTCTGAAACCTTGACTGCTGCTATTATTTCCGGAATTTCTACAGCAGAAAGCTTCAGTAACGCCTTCAATGCTTCCTTGTGGGTTTTGAACACAACGTTGACCGAGTTATCGTTGATCCATTGGACTCTGAAGTGGGTTTGTTGGTCTTCTGGGAGTGGTTGGAACTTGGCAAATGGATTGGACGTGGTATTTTCAGCGTTATCCCCACCATCAATTTCAATATCTTCAGCTCCAGTAACTGCTGGTTCGGCTTGTTCGGCTTGTTCGGCTGTTGGTTCTACGTCCTCGCCCTCTACAAAGTTAAGATAGCAATCGACGTAATGTTTGATGTTCTGGGTGGACAAGTTATCTACACCTTTTATCAAAATGGCTTCTGGACGGAGTGTTTCTGAATGTCCATCAATCTCGACGGCCACGGCCTGTTTCTGTAAAAGACTTTGTCTAGCGTTATCCTCTTCGGCCGTACGGGTCATAATGCCTCCGTAAGGAGCCACAGTGGTCATATTCAACTGATTGTACAAGGATGAAATCTGGAAATCTGGAAATCTGGAAATCTACGGGAAAGGAAATTTTGGAATTTTGGAATTTTTGGCTGTAAAAATGAGGTTAGTTGATGTGATTTAAGTGGGACACATTCTGTTTTTATACACATATACTATAATGTATAAACGGGAGGTGTAGGGATATAACAGCAGAAGACCAGAATGAAGGTAATCAGCTATCAACTGAGTTGGCTACGGGTATATGTTCATCAGGTGTAATCTTATATATTATTTTATTTAGTTATTCATAATATGCAAATAATGCTTTTCTTTATACTACTTAAATGATACTATACATTGGTGTCTTCTTGGATGGTATCATCGTCCTTTTCCTTGGTGTCACCGTTCCCATTCGTTTCTTCTGCTTCACCTCCTCGTATCCACAATACATTGTTACATCTGATGAATAATTCACCGACTGGTTCCAACTCACCGCCGACTTTTTCACTGGCATCGTCCAACTGCAAGTTCATGTAGTTATCTATGGCTATTAACTCGCCGTGGTATTCACTCTTGTTCCACTTTAACCTCACTATCACTCTCTTGTTCAAGAGGCTCTTGAGGAACGGCTTAGGGTTGATGGGCTGTAACGACATATCTATGTATAAAATGTGTATAAAATATGTACAAAATATGTATGTGTCTAATGAAACTCAATTAGATTTTAAGCAGTTTTCAACCAGTTTCGTCTATGCTTCAAATAGTTTTTTTTAAAAGGTTTCACTTCTGTTTCAGATAGTTTCAATGATTGATTTTGATGTAATCAGACTGCTTATTATACGTCCGTATTTATGGTATTTTCGGTTCTGAATCGGCTCGTTGGCAACTGTTTCAGTCTCCTTTCCGTCTACACTAATTATAAGTACAAAGTAACAGATCTATTACGCTCTTGTACAGTTTCTATCACGGTATCAAACACCCTCTCTTCGTGCTGTAAAATACTTTCCTAATAAATTTCTCTCGCCTTATAGATAGATGTTATATGTGGGACACCCTTAATAAATATGGCTAGCGTCTTGTGCAAGACTAAACGGGACACTGACACGAGACTGCTCGAGTCCTGCGATTCTTGTTTACTTTACACGTTTTGTGTTCCCAGGTGTCTGCATCCGTACACCCATAATTAAGTCTATTTTTTACAGCCAAAATTCACTTTTATTTTATTTTTCGATTCGATTTCTTCTTCTTCTTTAACAAAACGATTCCATTTCAATAACCATGGATATCACGGCAATTGGGTTTGTGTTGCGTTTCTTGGTGCCTACCTTGGTGCCCTCCATTGTCGACAGCGTTGCCACCGTGGAAATCACCACCCCAATCACTTCATTTAGATCCCTTAAGGAGGCGTTCTACTACTTGAAGCACGGCATGAACTTATACGATGGTGGAGTCAACCACCATGCCCCTATTTTGGTAGTTCTTCTTTCATTCATTGACGAATTACCATGGAGCCACATTGTGTTCAACCTCTTGTATGCTCTGGCAGACTTATGGACTTCGTCACGGTTAGTCCACTTGAACCGTTGGTATGCTGAAACCCACAGTCCAAGGAAGGACGTGTCGGAGAAGGCAGAGAAGGTGGAGAATGAACAGAATAAAGCGAATGAAGATAAAGAAGGGAACGAGGAAAATGAAAGGAAGGAACAGAAAGAAGTAGTAAAAAGACCATTTTCTGATACCCTTATCCGGGTCTTCTTCCTTCTTAACCCTTTGCTTATTCTTACCAACTGGTCCCATAATACCCTTGTATTTGTAAATTTACTTGTAGTTGAAGCCTTGTATCAAATCACCGTGAATAGAAGTCAAATATCTTCGGTAATGATCTTGGCGTTTGCATCTTATTTGAATTTCACGCCAGTTTTCTTGATAATCCCTATTTTAGGGTTAGGTTTAGCTAAAACCACTTCTCCATCAAGAACAACAACTACTGGGAATGAAAAGGTATCAGCTGCCGTTTTCAATCCATGGGAAAGACTTATTCAAGCGTTTGCAGTGTTTGTATCGTCTTTAATTCTTTTATTCCTTTCTTCGTTTGCCATGACTTCGTCTTCTCAGTTCGTTGATATGTGTTACTTGACCGTGATCTTATTCAGAGAAATCAGTCCAAACGTTGGTCTTTGGTGGTACTATTTCACCGAGATGTTTGTATTTTTCACTCCATTTTTCACTGGTGTTTTCAATATGTTTGCAGCTTTATTTATCTTACCAATAACATTAAGATTTAATGAAGTGACTTCATCAACTGATGGAGATGCATTTTTCGCCTACGTTTTAAGTTATTCGTGGCTTATTATGACCAAACTGTACCCTGCAGTTGGAGATTTAGGACTTGTATTATCGATTATTCCTATTTTCAAACTGACATTTTTACCGTATTGTAAATATATCCCAATTTCTGGATTAGTTATGCTTGGATCATTAATTTTATCACCTATATTCTACTACTGCTGGATTGTTTTAGGGAATGGGAATTCGAATTTCTTCTATAGTATTAATTTGGCCTGGGGGGTAATGCAAGGGATAATAATGACCGATTTACTTTGGGGGAAAGTCACTTATGATTACGTTAGAAGAAATGAAGTTCCAGAGGATATCGCCAAGGGATTAAGATTATCCCAAGAATAGAATAAAAAGAATAACATAAAAGGAATAGAATACGAAAAGGATTATATTAGAGCACTAAAGCATGATGATATTGGGTGTATCCAATAATAGAGATGATAACTTGGCATTGATAGGGTGAATAGAGTTTTACTCGGATCATGTGTCTGAAGGTGCCAGTACTGACATCGTATTCCAGAAGAATACACGATAAAAAAGAGTGATAGACCGACGGTATCAAGGATTGATCTATTGTCCAGCTATATATTAGCATATCAACATATATCAGCACATATCAGCACATACTAGCCAAAAAAAATGTGGTGTATCTATTGTGTACCTTACCAATATCTACTGAGTGCACTATAAATATCACCATAAACATGGTTAAGCATATTAGTATCCACAGTATACAGAATACATTATAAATAGTCCAAAATCATTAAGTAAAATCATATAAATCATATAAATCATATAAATCATATAAATCATACAAATCATAATCAATTATTAATATTTAAACAATTAACATATAAATCATTATATGGATCTGTACTTCTGATAGTGAAGACTACCTTATGTCTGCACTGTCTATTATATCTATACTGTGGTGGTGTCTTAGAGTGATACCTGCATATGGCGCCTGCACATTGAATCACCCCATCCTGCACACGCCCCCACCCAATCAACGCGCTCTCTTTTGGCCTTTTCGCTAAAAACCCACGATTGAAACCACCAAAAAAAGCGGTCAAAAATTAATTAAAAAACGATTGTAAAAAAAATAACTAAAATCATTTTTGCTGTAAAAAATTTGAAGCTTTTTCAGAAATTAGTTAGTTATGTTGAACCGTACTGCCATCCGTTCTTTCAGCTCCGCTCGTGTTGCTCAACTTCAAACCACTGCTAGAGATTCCAATGAATCCCTTTTATCTTCAGTTTCTCTTGTAATTAACAACGCTGGTTCTAAAACTGGTAAAGCTGGTGTTTCCCATGTTTTATCTAAATATAATTTCTTAAACAATGAAACTAAACTGGCCTTAAGATTCACTAGAGAAGCTGAATTATTAGGTGGTGTTTGGTCCACTGAAGTTTCAAGAGATAATATCACTTTGAATGCCCAATTCTTAAAGCAAGATTTACCATATTTCGTTGAAGCTTTAGCTAACGCTGTTGCCAAACCATCTTTCAGACCACATGAATTCACTGAAACTGCCATTCCAACTGCCTTGGCTGAATCTGCTCAAGCCTCTGCTAGTGCCCAATTCATTGCCTCTGAAGCTTTACATTCTATTTCTTTCAAGAAATCTTATGGTCAACCTTTATACTATGATGGTTCTTCAAAGGTTTCTTTTGAAGATGTCACTGAATTTGCCGCTGAAGCTTACACTGGTGCCAACATTTCCATTTACGGTTCCGGTGTTGTTGAAAGTGATTTAGCTTCTTTCATTCAAGAACTGTCTCTTTCTTCTATCGCTGAAGGTTCAGCTATTGCTTCCTCTGCTGCTACTTCTTTCGTAGGTAAGGAATCTAGAATTAGATCCAAGGGTGAAAACGTTGCTGTTATCGGTGTTCCAATTACCAAGGATCAAATTGCCTCTTATGAAGTTTTATCTGCTTCCTTGGGTTCCGCTTTTATCAACTCTTCTGTTTCTCCATTGGCTCAATTACCAGGTTCCGCTACTTCTCAAGTCTTGAAATATAACGGTGCTGGTTTGTTTGTAGTATCTGTTTCTGATGCTTCCGCTGAAGTTGTTGCTTCTTCTATTAAGGCTGCCAAGAAACTTGTTGAATCTTCTATTACTGATTTAGCTTCTGCTGTTAAGTCTGCTCAATTAGCTGTTGCTCTTCAACAATCTTTTGTTTCCCCAATTGAAGTTGCTATTTCTGCTTCTACCAAGGCACCAAAAGTATCTGCTTTCAACTACGTAGCTGTTGGTGATGTCGACGTTTTACCATACGCTGATGAATTATAAGTTAACCAGTAAAAAGTACGATGTGCATAGTCGGATAGATATATTTTGATGTATCTTGATGATATTTGAATAATATTAACAATATTAATAATATTAGCAATATTAATATCATATTATCATTTTATCAATTTATCTTTCGGCGTTCTATACTATAGATAATATAAAAGGAGGAAATTTTAGTCTAAAAATCGATATAAGAAAATGTCATAAGAGGTTCGATATTTTTCACTGTCGATTTGTAGATGTTAGAAATATATATAAAAAGTCATATAAATTGGTGTAGAAAGTAGAGTGGATGGATAGGTCAGACTTCAGGGCTTCAGGAGTGTAAAGAATTTAAGTGTTGTTTCCAGGAGCTTTGGCTGGGAGCTACTATATCTTAGACCAGTCTTGCGGTATTTCACGGCTGTGAATTATTGGGCTAAAGAGGAAGAGGCTCGCTAGAAATGGAGAGCCAAACACAGCTTTCTTTCCAGCTTACTTTCCAGCTTTCTTTCCAGCTTACTTTCCAGCTTACTTTCCAGCTTACTTTCCATCATACCTGCAGCCGTTATTTTCCATTTCCCACTTGTCTGATTCCCTCTATCTCACATACACTATTTTTGTAGTCCCAAGTGGGCCGTAAGGCATGTTTACTTGTCATCTGAGGGTCATGTCTTATGTGGTTCAGCCGTTTTCAACCGGCGCCAGCAGCTTATTTTAGTTTATTTTAGCGAGAAAACATAGCGAGAAGCGCCATATCGGAAGTAAAATAGCGAGCTCTTCTATTCTGTATATCAATGGGTATCTATTAATATATATATATATATATATATATATATATATCCATGTAACTATCTCTGAACACATTTTTTGTATGTATATACATACATATAGATACATTGTATTGTTTTATATATCGTTGTTTTACATCTATTCTTTATCTTCTCACACTTTCCACTCATGTTTAGACGCTTGGTGACTACGGTACTTGTTTCTGAAGCCGCTGTGGGTGCCCTCTTGGTCTACGGAAACTACCCTACAAGGTTCAGTGATACGGAGTTCCCAAGCCAGATCTTGACGTCCAAGACCATGAAATTGGTGAACCCGAAAAATCATGATGTTAAGCATGATATTTTTTCAATTGAACTCCAAACCAGCAAGTCTAATGAAGAAGTCTTGGCTAGCTTTACCAGAGGATTCTTTGGAGGGCCCTGTTTGTACTTGGAGAGAACATTGGTAAAGCCGTTTTTAAAGGGTAAATACCAGGTTACTGGTTTCACCGGTCAGAATGATATTGATTCTCGTGGTGATTATTCATCTTATATCTTCTATCCTTTCCGAGTCGATTCTCGGAAACGAACCGTGTGGAATGCTGGCGAAATCTCTGGATCTAATGTGTTACCAGTGAACACCATATTGTTTGGGTTATTTCAACTAGTGAACGACGAAACAGACTCTGAGTCAAGATGTCTAGATTTTGCCTTTGGTTCCAACGTTACTGCTTTCTCTGGTTCCCATCGGTTCTTGGTGACTAGGCTTGGCCAGGATCGGGTTCGAGTTTCCTTAGCAGGGTTCAACTGCAACCCTACCAGTGAAACACGACTGATGCCCCTGGTGGTAATGTACTTCCATTATCTCTATGCCAAGATCTTATTCAACGATGCCATCAGGGAAATATTGAGGTAGCCGCTAGACTTTATATGTTTTTATGGTAGTCCACTTGTATATAGAACACCATAGTTGTACCACAATATATATAGAACATGATATGAATAATGATTATGACAGGAAAATATAAATATATGAGTAAAATATATGAATATATGAAATGAGTGTAAGAGTATAAGTAAGAATGTAGGGGTACGAATATTATGACTAACAAGGTGCTTAGCTACTTGCAACTCAGTGGTTCTAACTTCTTTGCAGCACTCGATTTGTGGGGTATTTCACCAGAGATTGAAAATTTCCGCTGTTAGTTGCATTTAGCGAGGCTGCGAGAAGAGCATCACAAATACAGAACTAGACCAGAACACCAGAACACCAGAACACCAGAACACAAATTGCTTACACAAGTATACGAGATAATTGATACATTTCAGTTAACACAGACGTCATTGCTACATCTGGCGACATGTATACCAGAAATTGTCCGAGCTCAGGATTGCCCTATGTCTTTTGGTGGCTTGCTACGACCGCACTGACTTAGTGAGGAACAAAAAGAATCACTCTAATTTAGCGGCAATAAGAAGACTACAGTCTAAGAAGAGAGAGCTATCAATAGAGTAAATACAGATAAGTTATATACATATACATATACATATATGTAGATTCATAAACATATATGTAGATTTATAAACATATATGTAGATTTATAAACTTATATACATATATCCACACTATACAGATCATAGTATTACTTAATCCACAGATATCCCCAACACCTCTCCTTATGTACACTGCTGCACTCCTAGCTTGCTCATTATAGGTCTGCTGCACTCCAGTTCTCACCTGTAGATTCGCAGGTACTTGTTTCTCCCACTTATTTAAGACATCACCTGCATACAACCCATCAGACTTTAAAACAAATTTTCATAAAGCAGGAAGAAAGAAAAGTCATCTGTTTTACAGCCAACAAGGATAGCCATGTCAGATATCGAAGAGGGAGCTTTTAACGACGGAGCCGAAAACTTTGAAGATTTCGATGCCCCAGACCATTTTTCCGAAGACGATTTCGAAGAACTGGGCCCAAATGAAGCAGCCAAGGACGGAGAAGATGCTGATATGAAAACAGAAGATGGAAGAGTGATTATTAATGGAGGTAATGGACCCAACGATATCCCCCGTCAAAAATCGACCCGAGAATTAGCCATTTCCAAAGAAGATAGAAACACCACCCCATATATGACCAAATACGAAAGAGCCCGTGTATTGGGAACCAGAGCCTTACAAATCTCCTTGAATGCTCCAGTGTTAGTCGATATTGAAGGAGAAACTGATCCACTTCAAATTGCCATGAAAGAATTGGCCCAAAGAAAAATCCCTCTTGTTATTAGACGGTATTTGCCAGACGGTTCCTACGAGGACTGGGGGTGTGATGAGTTAATCATTGATAATTAGATAATAGTGTAGAATAGATATATCATTAGCCAATATGTAGACTAACACATATATATCACATATATATATATATATAAATATGTGTATTCGATTGCTCCTAATATCCTACTCTTATAGCTTACTCTATAGCTTACTCTATATCCTACAGATCTCTCTTTACAGATCCCTCTTTGTTTCCTTACAGACTCTTATTATCATTACTCGTAGTAGGCGGCCATCCACTTGTTGACCATCAATACTCTCTTCCCATCCATGCCCTCTTTCACAAACCCTTCAGTAAGACTGTCAAAGTCTTTCCTGGTAAGTCGGTGGTCGCCCAGCCCAATGGCTCCAAGCTGAACGGAACAACACGACTCCTTTAGGGCTTCAATCTCTATTTCGTCTTGTCCAAACACTTCCAAAGCAGCTCTGATCGTCTCTGAGTCGTCAAACTTGCCGAAATTGTCGGCCATTATTTTCAGAAACTGGGTAAAGTTGATTCCTTCTTTACCTTCGCCTATCATGGCGTTTAATTGGGAATTCGAAGGAACAGCAAGCCCCAATGCCTTGTATATATTGGTTAAATCCAGCTTGGTGATGATGGAATCATTGGATTCACCGTCTATAAGGGTGAAGGCGTTTCTTAGTTGTGCCTTCTGGTTTTCTGAAAGCAGGTACAACGACATGATATAAGTTACCAGAAGCGTAAAAGAAAAGGTTAGAATTATTTTAAGCTTAGCTTAGTTTAGCTTAGTTTTGCAAATCTTCTAGTTAGATCTATCAGAAGTATAAGATCAAAGAAGCTAGATAAACTTAACCGTGTGTTTTGGTTTTGGTTTGTTTTTGGTTGGTTTCGGTTTCCAGCAGGTAAGGTACAGCTGGCACAATGGGGTAGACAGCCGATCAGCTCAAGTAAACACAGGATCAAGGTGTTTTGATCTGGAATGAAGATCACGAAATGTAAACAAAGAATAGCGAGAAATAGTGGGAACTGACAGAAAATAGACGGTAAATAGCGAGAAACAGAGGGAAGTAGTGAGGATTAGAGGTAGATAGTGAGTGAGAAGCACGGAAGGCACATATCTGGGACCAAAGATAGACAGAAGAAGTCCAGTAGAAGTCCAGTAGAACTCCACACTACCTTACTTTCACAAGATCAGGAGCAGTATGAAATGTTTTCACTGCCGCTACTAACATTATGCTGGATTTTGGTGTATTTTGGTACATTTTCCAGCAATTTACATCAACCTTCCTACCTCCTACCTCCTACCTCCTACATTCAAGTGTCCTATATTGTTCTTCCTCAGGCTCGCTATAATATACTCACACAAACGCACTATTCTCTCGCTACTGACTGAGTCTCTCGCTCTTCTCTCACTACTTATTGGCAACTCGCTACCTACGCTGCTTGAGCCGCCTTTGTGCTGCCCTCTTTCTTACCCTCTCGCTATCTTGCTGGCTTCCCTATACTTGTAGCTTGACTTTCTAACTTGCTCGCTAGACTCGCTAGACTCGCTAGTCTTTTGCAGCACGCGTAGCTTCTTGTTTACCTTTCTTCTCCTCCACCTTTGCATTGGCTGTAGGCAGAGTCCTAGTCATCCACCATATTTATCATTTACTACTAATATCTACTGATATACTTTGATACATACACATACTGTACCTAGTGATACATACACATACTTCTACCTGCTGATATAGTTAATTATATTGAACTTCTGATATTATTGATATTATTATACTGATATGTCACTTTACAACCAGCCAGTGGTCATCGACAATGGCTCTGGTAACATCAAGTCAGGCTTTGCCGGCGAAGAGAAGCCCAGGGCCTACAAGTCGGCAGTGATAGGTCGACCACGGTACCAGAAGATAATGGTTGGATCATCCGTAGAAATGTCGTCCTCTTCAAACACCAACACCAATACTGGTACCAACATCACCGCTAGTTCGTCCGCTGGATCGTCCAGTGGGATTAGTGGTTCCAA
Source organism: Kurtzmaniella natalensis (assembly GCA_030574355.1). Taxonomy (NCBI): domain Eukaryota; kingdom Fungi; phylum Ascomycota; class Pichiomycetes; order Serinales; family Debaryomycetaceae; genus Kurtzmaniella; species Kurtzmaniella natalensis. The sequence continues at coordinate 91,306 of JAJMEV010000045.1, read as the reverse complement.
CTATATTGGCGAAGCTGCCCAGCAAAATCGGGGGCTTTTAAGATTGAATTACCCGATAGAACACGGCATTGTCACCGACTGGGACGACATGGAGCTCCTATGGAACCATACGTACTCTTATGATCTCAAGACTTCCCCCGAGGAACACCCTTTGCTTCTTACAGAGGCACCCCTTAATCCTAGGCAGAATAGAGATAAAATGTGCCAGGTGCTATTTGAACAATTCAATATCCCTTGCCTATACATTCTGGTCCAGGCAGTGCTTTCATTGTATGCCCTGGGGAGAACCACCGGGGTAGTGATCGATTCAGGGGACGGAGTGACCCATATAGTTCCAGTGTACGACGGGTTTGCCTTGCCCCTGCTGATTAAACGAATGGATATAGCCGGTAGAGATATAACGGAACAGTTTGCCTTACAATTACGCCGGTCTTGTGGCCTCAAGCTTTCAAGTTCTTCTGAACTCGAAATTGCCAGGCTCATGAAGGAGAAAGCCTGTTATATCCTGAAAGACGTTGTACGTGAAGAACGAATGTCGTCCACGGTAGCCACAGAACCCTATAAGCTACCAGATGGCCATGTTGTTCATTTGGGTAGCGAGAGATTCAGAGCTCCGGAGATCCTCTTCAGGCCAGAATTGATAGGGGACGAAAGCTTGGGGATCCACGAGCTTACCACCAATGCCATAGCCAAGACCGATCTAGATCTTAGAAGAACATTATACCAGCACATCATTCTTTCAGGAGGAAACACCATGATCAAAGGGTTCGGTGATAGGCTTCTCTCTGAGCTTCGCCAACAGCAAGAGAACGTGAAAAGCATATGGAGTTCAAGGACCGCCTCCGAAGAAGACAAGCCCCGGATCAAAATCAAGATCTTTGCTCCTCCAGAAAGGAAATACACCACCTGGATAGGAGGATCCATTTTAGCCGGGTTATCTACGTTCAAGAAGATGTGGGTGACTCAGGAGGAGTATAGAGAGAACCCGAATGTGGTCCACCAAAGGTTTTTATAGACAGAAGATACATACAAGTACAGAAAAGATACATATACGTACAGACAGATATCAATACATATTTACAGATACATATAAGTACAGATACGATATTTACATTTATTAGTAGTTATTTCTTCTCTTATTCTTCTCATATTCTTCTCTTATTATTCTCTCTAGATACAATAGTATCTATCACCAAAGTCACCCAAACCAGGAACAATGTATTTCTTATCGTCAAGCTTTTCATCAACACCACCGGTGATGATCTTCACATCAGGGTATTTTTCATGGAAAGCAGCAATCCCTTCAGGAGCAGCCAACAAGTTCAAGAATAAGATTCTATCCATCTTAACTCCACGGCTCAACAAGACTTCAACAGCCATCATAGCAGAACCACCAGTAGCCAACATAGGATCCAAAAGGAAAACGTATCTATCGGCAATATCTTCAGGAAGCTTTTCATAGAATAATTTAGGTAAAGCGGTTTCTTCATCTCTTTGGATCAAGATCTTACCGATTCTAACTGATCTACAACAGTCTCTCAAACCTTGTTCCATGGATTCACCAGCTCTGACAATGGAGACCCCACAAATTTTCCCATCGAATTTGGCTCCATTATAAGTATAATTACCGTGACAATTAATTAAAGTTTCAGTAACTGGGAGTTGATTAAGACCTTCTTCCACCAACAAACGGATGATTCTATCAGAGTAGAAAACAAAGTCTCCACGTTTGGTGGTGACATCACGGATGATCGAGTAAAGACCAATCAACTGGTTGGTCTGAGGAAGCACAATAACATTCTTAGAAGCCATCTTACAAAAAGCAATATATATAAAAGTTATAAAAGTTATAAAATTTAACAAAAGTTACAAAATATTTTAAAATATTCAGATTTGCAAAACCCTCTGAAAAGAACCAAAAAAGCCTAACGGTTGCCTAATTGGGACCGTGATGAGGCCAGTGATGTGATTACGGGAAAGATAGCAAGACCGTGAGATGATGGGGCTGAGATAAGTCAGCGAAGGGGGAGGGTGGAGCCAGAGGTCCGGGACACGCGAGTGCTAGAGTATAACCTAGTGAGAAGGAGGTCACAGAGAGAAGGAGCTTACAGAGAGAAGGAGGTCACAGAGAGGACAGAGGGAGGACAGAGGGAGGATAGAGATAGAGAGGATAGAGATAGAGAGGATAGAGATAGAGAGGATAGAGATAGAAAGGATAGAGTTAGAGAGCAAGAGAGATTGAGAGGACTGGATCCCCTAGATAATTCACTTAAGCTTAATTCTGTTCAACTATCTCTGGAACTTAACTTCATTACCGTATATCTCTGAATCTTAGCTTTCACTATCTGCACTTCACCTCTACCTCACCTTGGATCTATATATATACATCCGCCTATATCTCTCTACCTATATATATGATATACAGTTTCTTCCATCAAGCCACTGCAAGCTACTGTATTTACTTCTCTAGCCACCCAGTTTCCAACAATCAGTAATATAGTGCAATCTAGCATATTGTAATATATCGTGGTAATCTACATTGCCTAGTTTCTTGGAATCTCTTAGCTTAGGCTCTTAGGCTCTTAGACTCTTAGACTCTTAGGTGCTGGCTGCACCTACTCGTTCAGCTCCTACCTCCGTAGTACGACCCAAACACTATGCCATTAGCCAAGTCGCCTTACAACATATTTGTCACTTCTGGTCACTTCTGGTCGCTTCTCGTCACCCTTCATCAATAAGTCTCTACTCATTTATGGATAGCCTACATGACAATTTGCAGATCCAACTGAATCCAACTGAACCCAACTGGATCAATCTACTATAGCCTATCCAGCTGTAGCCTAGCCACCTACATGGTCCCGAATCTATAATTTTTTATTTCTTATCTACTGTACATCTTCTGGGTTCAAAAATGGATTTTCAATCTCCTCGCTACCATCAACTGGCAGAATTGTCACTAAAGTTGGTCCTCTAACTACAACCAAACCCAAGTTACGGGTCTCCTTGGTCAACACTGTTTCATCTTCTGGGTCTCTTAAAGTTTCAACCACATCGTCCAATACCAAGTTCATCAATTGATCAAATCCTTTCAAAACTCCAACAACTTGTCTACCTCCTATAAATTTAACTCGAATTTGTTGATCCTTATATTTATTCAAATCCAAAATGGCTTCTCTCTTTGGACCATCCGGTTTATTACCTTGATTTCTCTTCTTATTGCGGTTATCCTGCCTTTCCTTATTACGCTGCTCCGGTTAGTATTCTCAAAATCGAATTCTATCTCCAATAATATTCGAAAAATAATCATTACTTACGTTCTCCATGGCTACCTTTTTCTTGTTCTTCTTTCAAGTCACCGTTTTATTTTTATTTTTTTTTAGTGAAAATCCATGGAGGTCTCCCACATGAGTTCGAGCAAACCAGAAAATCCATCATAATTCCCATATAAACCTTTATTACCAAACCCGGTGATAAACAAAAAATAAGAACAAATAAATGTTCTGAACATCAAGACACCAGGTTTGTTTACCATTTCCTGCACGTAACACACGTATCACCTAAGCGATTTTTGATTAAGATATTTAGAAACTTATTTTACAGCCATTTGCAACCATGGATATCAGCGTGTATATCACCTCAGATCTTACTTCTTCCGAGAGAAGAATATCGCCACAATGGAGCTTATCGTATTTGAAAGAAAAAATCGAGCATACAACCGGGATAGAGCCCCAATACCAGACCCTCCAATATTATCCAACTCAGAATGATAATCAATTTATCATCCTTTCTGACAGCCATAAATATGACGATGATAAAGATAAAATTACCTTTGTTTCTAATTTAAACATTATAGCATATTCTAGGATACACGTTGAAGATGGGAACAATAACTCTATAACAGCCCAATTGGCAGGTAGAGGAGCCACTGAAGAAGAAGAAGAAGCAGCAGCTTTCAAGTATTCAGAAGAAGAATACGCTAAACGTGACAATACAGTATTATCATGGAAGAAAACCCAGAAACTTGGAAGATTTGACCCTGATTTCCAATCCATGAAAGAAAGGGAAACACAAGAAAATGAACTTGCTTCTGAATCCATTAAGGTTGGTGACCGTTGTAGAACTATCAATATTCAAGGTGAGAGAAGAGGAACGGTGAAATACGTTGGGAAAATAGCTAAATTAGATAACGAAGAGAATATTTGGGTTGGAATTGAATTTGACGAACCTGTGGGGAAGAATAGTGGAACCATTGATAGTGAAAGAATCTTCGAATGCAGAATGAACCATGGTAGTTTCTTGAAACCTAAGCAAGTCGAAGTTGGAGATTTCCCAGAAATTGATCCTTTTGCCAGTGAAGACGACGACGACGACGAGTTGTAAGGTACTACACTACATCTAGACTACATCTACACTTACATCAATTTATATAGAGCTTTAAAATTTACAAATGTGATCTACATATGGCAAATCACATATGATAAAACACTAATATATATGTATTAAGACAATTTCTAAATTGTTATATAATTTCAACATCATTTCCCATGTTTAGGCTCTTACTTGAAGTTGACCCTGGCGTATTGTTCAGCGGTATCCTTAAGAGTAGTTTCTAAGTCAATGTACTTAAAGCCCAAAAGTTCCCTAGACTTAGTGTCATCCACAAAGTTGTAAGGATCTGCTTGGGAACCTGGGTTACCCTTAACGATATGACCCTTCATTACGGGGATTGTGTTAAGGATATCAAGCACAATTTGAGAGGAGAATGGCCCGGCACTAGTAAGAATTCTGTTACCAATTATTTCTGGCTTTTCAATAGATTCCACCATTGCTCTGGCTACATCTCTAACATCAATAAAACAACCACCATCGTATGGGATTTCATCCCCTTCTTTCAAGCGAAGAAGTTTACCGATGTTTTCATTGGAATAGTTCAAAGTTTCTCTTACATCTTCATCGAATGCTTGTGGACCCAAGACCCAAACTGGATTGATAGTACTTAATTTGAAGTTTGGCTTTTCATTTTCCACAAAATCCCAAGCAAACCTTTCACCAAAAGTCTTGGCTCCAAAATAAGCAAGAACACCGTTTGTTTTGGCACCTTCCCAAGGTACTGAATTCCAAGATTTTTCATTAATCTTGTAAGGAGGTTCGATAATCTTGTCGAAAAGCTTGTAATCAATAAGAGAGGCAAGGGCAGATAAGAACACCACTCTATCAACTTGAGGGGCATTATTCTTAATATCACGGAGGGCATTTTGAACCCCAAAGAGACCTGGATTCAAAATTTCATTTTCTGGGTCATCACTTACATTGAAACAAGGACTAGCAGTGTGGAGGAATGTTTTTACTTCAGGATGCTTCTTCAAGGCATCTTGGAAGCATTGTGGTTTTTGAATATCTTCAACGACTTCGTAGGTAAATTTGTCAGTGTTGAATTTACGCTTCAATTGTTCACCGACCAGGGCTTCTCTGACGGAACCGACAACGTCGTATACGTTGGCAAGCAATCTCTTGATGATGTGTTGGGCAATAAAACCTTCAGCACCGGAGATGAAAACAGGACTTGGTGGCATTTTTTAGATTGTGTATAGATGAGTGTGTGTGTGTGGATGAGTGTGTGTGTGTGGATGAGTGTAGAGGTGTATGGGGATATGTGTATTTACTGTACAAGGAGCTTTTGAATAGTAAACGAATAATAGATATTGACTAGCGGATAATGAAAAAAAGAGAAGAATCTACTACTAACTGCATCCATGTTTTATTTATACATCACCAAACCTTGCCAAACCTCGCCCAAATCTCGCCCAAACCTCACCGCCAAAACTCACCACAGATCAAACAATTGACCTCCGATTACGTCGTTGCATAACGCATGCCCTAAAGCTGGGCCATTATTATTACTATTATTACTATTGATTATTTTTTTTATTATTATTATTGTTTAGGGGAAAGATATAGGAAAATCTCCATAAAGCAGCCCATTGTTCTTGCTTGTTGTATAGACTGTGATCATAGGCTGCATATTCCGGAGGACTTATGCAGCCGAAATCAACGAGGGAGAAAATGATTAATATTATTATTATTATAATTATTCGGATTTAGAAGTTAAGACTCGGAGACATAGACATGAAGACCATCTTCACCATGGGCCGTGGTGGGTAGAAATAAAACGTCTGAGCGAGTTATAGACTAAACCGTAAACTACATATCACCTGGTAACGGTAATTTAATGGTTATACCGAACTTGACTGAAGCACTGGACAGATTGGACTTAAGATTTATCTGAAGTTTCCAACACCCCAAAATCTCAGTTTCCGACACCCCACAATCTCAGTTTATGGCTCCACTTTGGGTTTGAGACAATATGTGGAAAATAAATAGGAGTCATCGAGACTATACTATACTATACTATATTATTATTATTATTATTATTATTATTATTATCATTATTAGAACATAATTGGAATGTAATACCTCATATCTAACTACTACTACTACTGCATCTACTTAAACAAAAACAAACGTGATATGGATAGCTTCATTAGGGTTTACCGATGGGTTTACCACCACCCTTTAAGCCTCCTCTTTAATTCGCACTGCTTCTATCTTTACTATTTTTCTTTTTCTTTACACCTTTATCAACGTGGTATAGATTAACCTGATTAACCCTATTAATTTTGCACTTGTCCAAACTGTTATGCTTCTATTTAGATGAATAAGCCCCTCTCCGTACCCTAAATTGCCTCCAGCTTGTCTCCATCAGCCAGGGCCGGAGTGTTTCTTTCACTTCCGTTCCCGTGAAAAGTGTGACACAAAAAACCCCCTGCATGACTTGCAGCCAACTATTATAATTACTTAGTATTACTTATTTTTACTTATTTTTACTTTTTTTACAACCATGCCACTTTTGCCAGTTGTGTGTACACGTATCGAAGTACCGGTATTACAGAGAGGTTGATACATCCAGAGTTGCACAGATTTTTCATTTTCATAAGAACTAACACTAATGGATCAATGGATAAATGAATAAATTAAATAAAACCCATTGATAATAATTGATAATATTTTCTATACTTGACCGTTAATAGTATTTACCACACTTAGGGAATCTTGATAATATTACCACATTTGTTGACAGTTGATAAAATTTACCACATTTATTGACCGTTGATAGTATTTTATATCTTTATTGACCGTTGATAATATAATAAACTTTTTTACAGTTGATAGTCTTTTCATACCCTTATTCATATATCTGAGGTTGACATAAACCACGGCGTTAGAAAACTATATTTACTTGATCTTTAGGATAATCATACTACAATCTGAAAACATTATTATATATTAATATTTGTTTATCAACTTATTTTAAATTATTTCTTTTCTTATCGGCATATTTTCGTAAATGTACTTTTAGATCGTACCCTATTTATTCTTATTTGTTGTTATAGATGACCTTGGCATATTGTTCAGCGGTATCCTTAAGAGTAGTGTTCAAATCATAATATTTGATACCCAAAAATCCTCTAGATTTCTTATCATCCACAAAATTCCAAGGAAGTGGTTGAGATCCTGGTTCACCAGCAACGATGTGTCCCTTCATTTCTGGGAATGTGTTAAGGGTATCAAGCATGAATTGAGATGAGAATGGCCCAGAACAAACAATGATTCTGTTACCAATAATTTCTGGCTTTTCAATAGATTCAACTACTGCCTTGGCAACATCTCTGACGTCAATGAAAACACTGGCGTCGTATGGAACCTTGTCACCTTCTTTCAATGTAAGAAGTTTACCGATGAATTCATTTGAGAAATTTAAGCCTGGCTTAACATCTTCATCAAAGGCTTGTGGACCCAAGACCCAAACTGGGTTGATAGTACTTAACTTGAAGTTTGGCTTTTCCTTTTCCAAGAATTCCCAGGCAAATTTTTCTGCAAACTTCTTGGAACCGAAATAAGCAAGAGAACCGTCCTTTTTAGCTTGTTCCCATGTGGTTGGATTCCAGGATGCTTCACTTACAGTGAAAGGAGGTTGCACGACGGTATCAAATACTTGGGCATCAACGGTAGCAGCAATTGAAGATAAAAGAACAACTCTATCGATTTGAGGAGCAGAGGATTTGATATCAGTAAAGGCATTCTTACAACCAGAAACACCAGGAATCAAAATATTTTTTTCTGGGTCAGTGGTGTTGAAGAAACATGGGTTGGCAGTGTGGAGGAATGTCTTTACTTCTGGATGTTTCTTTAAAGCTGCTTCAAAACATTGTGGTTGTTGAATATCTTCAACGACTTCATAGGTGAATTTGTCGGTGTTGAATTTACGCTTCAATTGTTCACCGACCAGGGCTTCTCTGACGGAACCGACAACGTTGTAGACGTTTGCAAGTAATCTCTTGATAATGTGTTGGGCAATAAAACCTTCAGCACCGGAGATGAAAACAGGGTTTGGAACCATTTTTGGAGATTGTTAATAATGTTGTTACTTGAGTTGGTTAATAGTTAATCAATTGAATATTGTTCTATTGATTGAAAGTAGTTGTAAGTATAAGAATGTATACTCTATTATTATTGTATTGAAAAAAAATTGGATAGAAACCTCTTTCAGATACCCTTATATGTACCTTTATTCCAACATTCACAGCCAAGAGTAGCAGCCTATAGAATGATCAGGACCACAAAATGTGACCGCCCAGAACACAAAACAATACATTATAAGGTGACTATTACTGCTCTAATTTGCAGCACCCGAATATTATTTAGAGAGTGAAGAAAATATATACATATTTACGCTACCTGCTAGTAGTAGAATTGGGCACTACTAGTTTCCACTTTAGTAGACCCAGTTCTGGAGCTACCACAATTAACCTTTTTAACTAGCAAGTTATGCACGAAGGAATCAGGTGGTGTTAGTTTAAAGCCGCACGGTCGGTATAGTAACATGATCAAGCGGTAAATGTGGGGGGGGGGGGGGAGGTGTGGAGAGATGGGAGACTCTGGAAAGGTAGGGGTTGGGGCAACAAACAGCAGGTCGATAGATCCCGTGAGGTAAAGTCGATGCAAGTCCGGCTAGAATGATGAATCAACTAGAAGTCAACAGACCAATAAGATAAAATATTTTAAATGGATATCGGCAAAGATCCTCGATTGCCGAAAATTCGGCCTCTTCTTGCACAACCCAATTCGGCGTAAACCGGCTTGATGTCCAAGTAAGCCAGGCCATACCGGAGATAGCCAAGACTATATTTACGAGAACAGTTAAAGATTAGTTAGAATAAGTAGACACCAATGAAACAGCAGCATCAAATTAGATGTAAAGGTAAATTGTATAGGCTACAGAGCGGGTACAGGGTGGATACAGAATTGGTACAGAGTGGGTGTAGAATGGGTGTAGAATGGGCATAGTGTGTCAAGCGGCTGTACCGGCCTCTCTCCAGAGCCAAACTACTGTATCACTCCATTGGCCCAAGCTCTAGAAAATCTCTCAGTCATCCTCACGTACCACCTCGGTGCTGGGAAATATAGTATAAGTTTCTATATTTATGGCCCCACATTTCTTCATGGATCTGGCATTGCAGCACATAACTTTAAATCACAAAATATTCTTTAGGCCATTCCCCACGTTTACAAAACCTGGCAAACAATCGAAGGATCTGGTTTATATCATCCAATGGTACCACTTTAGGCAACCGAGCCAATTATCAGATTATTTCTTTCAAGCTGTGTTTCTGTTTCATGACTCCACGATCTGTTAAGTGAATTTTGGCATGTCGCACAAGCACTGAAATTTACGAATCTTAATATAGTAAGGAAGTTAGTCACACAGACTCTTAAGAATAAATATAAGAATATAAGTATACGAAGGCATGAGTTTATACGAGAGTATGAATATACAGTATATGAAAGTAAAAGTTCTTGACGTTTAACACAGTGGACCTGAATTTTCGTTGGATTAAGCAAAGTGCAACTGTTCTTAGCGATACCGATATGGCTAAAGCTTAGAATATAAGTAGGAAAGCTTCAAAGCCCCTGTTAGCTTACAACAGATACTAGCAAAAGGTATTTGGTGATATCAGCAAATCAGTCAATTTTATTAGAAGAGATACTTTAAAATAACTAATCTAGATACCCAGTACATATGTCCCAGCTATCTCCAGTAATCAGGTAGGCCCAGTAATCAGCTAGGTCCAGTACTCAGCTAAGTACTTCTTGTACGAGACTTTCGGCTCTACTGGGTGTTTAGTGGAAGTCGCACCAAATTGGTTCTCGCAGATTCCATTGCCCATCAACTTGGCGCCCAACTTGGAGTGCCCACCAATTTGGCGTATCAACTGTGTGTCTCCCACTAACGTGGAGGAAACGGCGATAAAAACAAACAAAAGCAAAAATAATAATAATATAATAATAACTAATCAATATTGGCGACTTTCTTATTTACAAACGGGAAATTATTTTGATTGGAATAATTGAAATTGGAGAGATTTGAAGATTTTGATTTTTGATTTACACAACAATGGCTGTATTTGAAGAAATCTTTGATTACGTTGAAAAAGACCAGTTCTTTAAGTACCTTAAGTTACTTATCTTTGTTTCTGGGTATATCTTTTTCCGTCAAATCTATTCCAACTACATGAAGATGAAGCAAGTTGAAAGACAGATCAAGGAAGATGAATTAGAAAGGGAAAGGAAACCAGAAGAAGATCGTAGAAAGCGTGAAGAACAAGAAACCAAATTAGAAGAAGAAGCCAAGACTTTTGGATGGGGGAAGAAGACCAGAAAGAATGTTAAGTTAGCAGAAAACTTGATGGAAGAAAACAGAGATCAAATTCAAACCCTGTACTCTAGCGCTTACGATGCCGCTGAAGATCACGATATTGATTATCTCTTGGAAGATTAGTAGCATCCAGTAAAGGGGACGATTGTAAAAAGCATAATAAAAATACACAAGAATATAATATCTAATAGTTCATGTAGGTTGGTAGGAGAGAAAGAAGAGAAAGAAGTAAAAGAAGAAGAAAAGTAGTAGGTTACCAATATACTGTTCAGCGTAGGCGTCCAGGAAGATTAGTAAGAGCAGGACAGAAAAAGGAATAAGGAATAGGGAATAAAAGACCGATGTGACCCTAGGATCAAGGATCCATGAAATCAATGGACTCTATAAACTCCATTAATCCCATGAATGCCTTTAAATCCATGAACTCTATAAAACCCATGGATACCTTGAATCATGGATGCTGAATAATGGATGCTAGTTGAGCCGGAGTGGTCGGCTGAAGCATAAGTTTGCCACACACTTCGCGCACCATAGAATGTCAATGCAGAGAATGCCAATACAGAATGAGGCTAAACACAGAATAAAAACACAGAATAGGGCCAATGCAGGGTAGTGTAGCTTCACCGTAGCAAGCCTTTCTCCTCTATTTTTTCGTATAAATTTTCTCTTACGGGCCTACGTCCTAACTCTTTTCAGTTTACAGTATCAGATCTTACCACCCACGGCGTAGCTGTACCCTAACTACTAAACACCTCTTTATCCACTAAGCAATCATTATTCTCACTAATCACTCACTATTCTTACTATTCTCACTATTGTCACAGTTTACTGCTTACTATTCTCACAGCTTATTGATCTTGCTCTCACTCTTTTTTTGCTCTGCTCTAGCTCTGCTCGCGGGCTCCCACTTAACTCCCACTTAACTCCCACTCATCTCCACTCATCTCCCGCATCTTCCCTCTTGTGATAAGTGAAAAATTCCAAGCTCATCTCGTAGCTAGTAACAGTTTCTTGACATCCACACCCCGACTACACCATGGCAGGAGACCCATTCTTGTCGGATCCTTCGAGAAAGAAGAGAGGAAGAACAAACAAGAACACATCGACCGTGAAAAGAACGAAAAATGGACCAACAAGGGGAAATAACCGGACCGCAGACATCGATGAAAATGATGATATCATCTCTGGAGGAAGTGATTCCGATGATGAACAAGGTAACGTTTCTTTAGACAGTGATTCCAACGATACCGCTGAAATCGAGTTATCGTCTGACGAAGAGTTTGCTGATGAAAACGCCGCCGATAAGAGAAGAAGATTGGCCAAACAGTACTTGGATAACTTGAAGCAACAAGAGCTTGGAGAAGGTCATGAAGATGAAGACAGAGCCATGGAACATTACGACTTCGATGCCCAGGACTTGGATAACGATATCTTGGCCCGTAGATTACAAACAGATGTAGCCGAACAGAAGGGTTACGTCTACAAGTTCATAGGAGACGAATTCACCAGATCAATAGCCTCGTTAAAGAAACCCATCACCACCAGAATAGGTTCCCAATGTGTCACTTCCATGGCCGTTCGTTGGCCGTATATATATACCGTTTCCAAGGACTGTGAATTGATCAAATGGAAGCAAGAGATCTCCAAAGACGGAGATTTAAAGATATCAAGAGTTAAGCACGTGAAAAAGGGCCCAAAAAACCATAGAGGGGCCATCCTTTCCATAGCCACATCTCCAGATGGTAGATTTGTAGTCACCGGTGGGGCCGATGGGAAAATTCTCTTTTGGCTGAGTGAAAACTTGGTATGCTTGAAAGAACTCGAAGTGTGTCGTAAAGGAGGGATCAACCTGTTGAGTTTCAGAAGAGGAACCGATTTGTTGTTTGCCGCCTGTGGAGATCTTAGAATCAGAACCTTCTCCGTCAACCAGTTTGCCCAACTTGAAATCTTGTTTGGTCATCAAGATACCATTTCCGATGTTCTGAGTTTATCGAAAGAAACCTGTGTCAGTGTAGGAAGTCGTGATAAGACGGCCATGTTCTGGAAAGTTGCCGAAGAAAGTAGATTGACCTTCAGAGGTGGATCTTCCAAAGATCAATACAGTGAAGGTAACATTGACGTGGTTTCCATGATCGATGAATCCCATTTCGTCACTGGGTCCGATAACGGGAACGTAGCGTTATGGTCATTGGCTAAAAAGAAGCCATTATTCATTCAAAGACTTGCCCATGGTCTTAGAGAACAGTTGACTTCGTCACAGGCCACAGCCGAAGTGAACTCTTCTAAAGTCGAATTACCAAAACCACAGCCATATGAAATCACCAGTATCCATGCCATTCCTTATAGTGACGTTTTCATCACTGGTTCATATAACGGTAGCATAAGAATATGGAAGATTCTGCAAGAAGGATTAAGATCTTTTGAACAAATTGGAGAAATCGATAACATCAAAGGATGCATCGTTAAAGTCGCCGACACTGAATTGGATAACAATAAGAATAAGTTGGCTATCCATGTATTGGTCAGTAAGGAGAATAAGTTTGGAAGATGGTATAAGGTCCCTGGGGCCCGGAACGCCTTGGTGAGTTTTACAGTAGATGTATAGAGCATTAGATAGATATACACATAGAGCATAATACATAATAAAAAGATAGATAAATACAGTTTTAGGTCTATTAGTATGCTTGTATTATGCTAGAACCTTTATATAGGTAATGATATAGGTAATGGAACCACCTTGTAGATGTACAGATATGTGTATATGTGTAAGAATATCTATATGGGTGGATTAGTAAGTATGGGTGGATTTTGTATGCAAGTTAGAAGGCAGCTTCATCATCATCACCATCTCCACCATCATCATCACCGTCATCAAAGTATTTTTCAGCATTATAATCATCGTCGTCATCATCTTCAAATTCATCGTCAATATCTTCTTCTTCTTCCTTTTCATTATTTTCATCTTCCACGTCTTCAGCCATTTCTTTCAATTTATCCAAGATCGACTGGGCTTCATCGGTGGTCCCAAAATCGGTTAATTGACCGTCTTTCTTATATTTCGAAAGGGAAAGTAATTTCTTTCTTTGGGACCCAGAGATCCCCATTACACTGTATAGTTCTTCAGGGAAGAATTCCAATTCATATGGATGTTCTTCTATGGTTCTACCAACTTTTCTTGGCTTTTTGTATTTGTCTGAGTGTCGTACAATCCCGTCTCCAGTGCCGCTGCTACCGCCGTTAATATCGACGACGTTATTATTACTAGATTGTTCATCTTCGAAAGATCCAGTGTAAAAAGGTCCATCAGCTACGAGACGGGCAATGGTGATTTGTTGTCTAGCGATGTTGTGTTCCTTGGCGTTTAGGTCTCCATTTATAGGGAGCAGAAGGGTGTTTTCTTGGACACCCAGACCGTTTCCCAGGATATCGTTATACTCGAGTCCAAACGGGAGCAACAAACGGGTTCCTCTACCTCTGAAAGACATGGTCAAAAGAGTGGATAATTTCAGCAGCAAAAATGATTTCTGTGATATTTCCAGCGGCCTGCATATAGAACTCATCGATAAAATGGGAACACCAGGCAAGGTCAAGACAAGAGACAAGACAGAGAAGCAACAGAGATACCAAGACAAGAGATACAAAATATGTACGTTCTGTAGAGTATAGGTAGAAGATGTATAAGATAGAAATAAACAGAAACATAGACAGAAATAATACATTTAAAATATTAGAATAGTAGAGTATTAGAGTAGAGTATAATAGCAGAAGCACGGAACATCAGTACACCACATAGATACACATAGTTACACATATACACATAGTTACACATATACACATATAAGTAGACATAGTATATCTATAGATACACATATAGATAGATACACATAGAAAATGCAATAAACACGCTATAAATACACACGGTACAAGCCACTCGGCCACTGATGACCTGCTTCTGATTCCCTGCTGCTGATTCCCTGACTCCCGCCTCATCGCCTCGCCCCAGCCTCCGCTCGGTGTCTGGCTTCTATTTTTGTTCTTATTGTTCGCACGGGATTGCACAATTACCCGATTTGGCCAATATTTACTTTTCAGAATTGTTTGATTTGATTCACCAGCAATTTTTACCACATAAACAACTGCCAGAGAAGAACACTGGATCGTTTCTGCCACTCCTACCTGAGATAAAGTTACAGTTACAGTTAGAGATAGACAGCTATACTATAAGATATACCATAAGCTGCATTGATATACCATAAGCTTCGGCTACACAGCTATACTATAAGCTATACCTGCACTATAAGCTACAATAAGTTCTAAGCTATAAGCTATACCATAAGCTATATTTATTCATAGTAGTTACTATCCATTACCAATATCTATCTATTGTCTGATAGTACCTGATAGTATCTGACATTATTATCCTATTACCTGATTACCTGATTACCTGATAGTGCTGATAGTATCCTTCACATACAAGTGTCAAGTATCTAATCATCTATTGTTAGCCCTTATAGCCCATATACTCTATTATCTGATACCTATAATATCCCCTCAATATGGCTGAAACCGCTGACGGGACCCTCATCATAATAGTGTGTAGAGCCAAGCATCTACCCAACCGTAGAAAACTAGACAAACAGAGTCCCTATGTGACCATGAGGATAGGCCCTACAGCCACCAAGACTCCATCCCATTTCAGAGCAGGTCAGACCCCTGAATGGACCCACGAAGTAAGATTCCAACTTACGAGAGAAAGGAAACCGATCATGAAATTGGATGTCTTGGACGAAACCAAGGATGAACCTACTCCGATTGGATCCACGGAAATCGACTGTCTGGAAGTGTTCAACCAAGAACATAAGGTCCAAGGCAAGTATATATTCGATAAATGGTGGGATTTGACTTTCAACGATAAACGGGCCGGGATGATCTATTTGGAAATGACTTTCTATCCATCAGCCCCCATATTACCTCCTAAGATCCCAATGGGTCATCAACAAGATCAACACGTAGTCTCTGCCCCTGCTGAAGATGAATCCTATGCTGGAATCGTCTCGGAAGAACAACATCTGCATAACCCATACCAAGATAGCCATCATCATTCCAAAATCCATTTCCCCTTGGCTCCTCCTCCTAGACACCCTCAACAACAGCATCGTGATTATCAAAAGGAGATCAACAAGTCTAGAATAGAACATGCCATGGCCAACAATATTCCGGTACTGGATAACATCTATGATCTGCCTGCCAACGAGGTCTTTGTTTCTCCAGGAAGCTCCGGTCGTAGTAGAGGCATGGACAAGATCTTCAGTTCCCATTCACGAACATCCATAAACCACAGTCCATCCAGCCCCAACCGCCATTCCCATTCCCATTCCCATTCGAACTCGAACTCGAACTCGAACTCGAATTCAAATTCAAACTCAAATTCTCTGTTTGAAGAAGCCCCAAAACCTAAACCTACTGCCACTGCCACTGGCAGTGGCCACGAAGACAAGTACAGCAACACCAAGATCGGTAAGTTTGCCCGTATATTCCAAGAAAAGAGACCAGTTGGCGATCTTCTACACCACAAGAAGTCTCCTTCGCCTCCAATTGACTCTGTAGACTGCAAAAGAGGTAAAAAGAAGGCATATGAAAGCTATGGCAACGATGAAGGTAACGACTCCGACGATAGTATCGAGTTCATCCAACGTCCCAATGAAAGAGCTGAAAGATCAGCCAGATCTGGAAGGGCTGAAAGGCCACTTCCTGGTTTACCACCAGATCCACCTCCACACACTTCAGTGAATTCCTATAGCTTTGGGGATACCTCCAGCCTTGGATCGTCGTCGATTTTCCAGCCTTTACCGGCTGATTTCGACAGATCCCACTCGTCGTACGGGGGTCCAACGAATTACGGTAAGCCAATGGATACTGGTGCTGGGTATGACAGGTTCGTGAACAAAAGAAATCCCACCGATTACCCAGACGGTCCAGACATGGCGCCTCCTACCCCGAAGAAGGGATCGACATCCCGATCTCCCAACAGGAAGGCACCTCCAGACGTTGAAACTGGATCAGACGCCGGGTCCTTGGTCAGTAGTATCCACAAACTCAATTTCGGAGGGGCATCCACCACGTCGATCCCATTTTCAGCAAACCAGGTAGGATTGGATGAAGATGGGCCAGGAGAACTGATGCCTACAGATGTATATTTACATGGCAAGAGAGTACAGCAGTTGACCCATTCAGGTGAAGCAAACGGCGGTAGTGTTGGCAGAAGTAATCTTCAAGACGATGATATTGACCCCAAGTACTATGCTCCACAGCCCAATGAACACATTATCAAGACTTTAAGGCTCCAGAACGGGAATGCTTCCCAAAAGGATGTCCAGGTCGATTTAAGGTCAAGTGAAACAGGGTACGTAGGGGCAGGTCAATGGAGGAGACAAGAACAAGGAGAGAGAGACAGATTTTCACCTCTGGTTTTTGACAGGATTCCAAGGTACGAAGAAATGTCATCCAAGCCACAGGTCCCACCGAAGGTCCCCAAGGGGCTCCTGGAGATGGAGTATTATGTTTTAGATCGCCAGCAGTTCTTGAACGACTTGAAAGGCGACCGAACATAGCATAAAAAGAAGTATAGACGAGTTACGTTGTATAATTATATTATAATAACCATAATAATAAAGATAATAGTAATAGCAATATAGTAATGGTACTGTAGAAGGTAGAGGATTGCAGATTACACGAACAAAGTACAACATGAAACATAAATTATTAACTAATTTAAAAATCCTTCTTACAAAACAGCAGCAACAAGGGCAACAAGACCGATGGCTAAGCCACCGACGGCGTTGTTAGCACCAAGACCCTTGGAAGAGGTAGCAGGAGCAGTACCGTTAGTCTTGGCCAGAGTGGTGGTGTGAGCCACTGAAGTAGTCAGGGAGTTGTCAGTGGCAGCAGCAGAAGCAGAAGCAGCGGCAACAGCAGAAGCGAAAGCAGTAACAGAATCAACTTCAATACTTTCAGAAGTAGTAATAAAATCAGTAGTACTGTTGGTAGAATTGAAATAAAAACTTGATGATGGAAGAATTTCATCGGAGAAACTAGAAGAAGTAGCTGCAATAGAAGAAGAGTTGGTGACAGTAGCAGTGTCAATTTCCTTAAATACGTAAGCACCAGCTTCAGCTTCAGCGGAAGCAGCAGCCTTAACTGAAGCGTCACTGATACTGGCAGCAACAACATTCGAAGCAAAAGCAGCAGCAGCGGCGGCACTTTGTTCAGGAGTATCCACAGTCAAAGTGACAGTGATGGTGGACAGGTAAGTGGTAGTTTCTTCAGCAAGAACCATAGCGACCAAAGCGCTGGCAGCAAGACTTTTGAAAAGCATTTTTTATAAAACGAATCAAAGGGGTATGAAACCGAAGTTGTAAGGGGGGTATAATAGGTATAATAAAAGGAGAAGGAAACTACTAAAAGTTTTTGGGCTTCTTCTGTAAAATGTTCTATTCTGATTGTATGGTGTTGTTTTGAATTGTTTTGATATTTTTTTGCAGCCTTTTTGTTAATAGTAAAATTTCCAAAAAAATAAACAGATGAATATCAAAGTTATTAAAACAAGTTTTGTAGATATCTAATGAGTATATCTAATCAAAGAAAGACTGGGGTGAGTTGGTGTTAACGAGAGTATAAAGGTCAAAAAAGTAAAAAGTAAAAACTTTTATTAAAAAAGTAAAGTTGGCTGTAAAAAAATTTAGCAAAAGAACTCTTAGAAGGTTGTTGTTTTTTTTTGATCGTCAGAACGAATTCTTGATTGAAGCCGCAGAAATGGTAAAAAATACTAAAATTAAGTTTTCAAAACTCGAATCAGGAAATAATCAAAAAGTAAGTTGAATTAAGTTTTAAAAAATAAGAGGAAAACAAGTGAAATCAAGCCAAATTAGAGAAAAACAAAAATAAAAATTAAGAATTAAATGCAAATCTTTGACAAAAACTTACATGGACAATTGGAAAAGTTTTAAAAAAAATTCGTCGTGCATGGATTTGATTGGACTTTGAAGACGAGAAAACGTCAGAGTTGGGAAAAAATAATAAAGAGTAGATGTTTGACAAAAAAATGAAGGTTGGAGAACAAGGTTACAAGAAAGGGGGAAAAAAATCAGAGGGACAACGGGGATAGATCCGGGCAAAAAGAAACGGCTGTAGTGGATGAAAGAAGGCAAAATAAAGTTAGTAAGGGGGCGAGATCAAAGGGCTGGAAGGTTAGAAGATTCTTTAAGGGTTGGGAAGTGATGTAATAAATGGGTGTATATGTAGTATATGTAGTATATACTGGGCATGTAGACCAGAGAGAATATGTATGAGATCAGAGTATGTATGAAAACCGTGTTGATACACACGTCAGCAGCAGCTAGGGATTCATTATTGATATGTGCGTGCGTAAAAAGAGTTAAGAGTATGCATAGTATATGAGAAGAGAGTGTAGAGCAAGTCATCGTTAGCGTTATTATCATTGGCACTGGTATGTTTGTGTGGATGTGTGTGGTGTCTATTTAGTATATCGATCACTGTGGAGCAGCCATTGAGAATGCAACGGCATGCATTGGTGGCATACGCAGTACTATTGGTATGATCGACTTAGGGGAGGAATAAGCCACCTGTCTGGACCTCGAGGACACAGCGAAGACGATAAGGAAGTTAGAAGACTGGGAGTAGAAGATTAAGACTGGAAGGGCGGAAAACAAAAAATGGATAGATTGTCATTATAAGCCAAACCTTCCTCATCTATTTGATATCAAATATTAGTATCACAGATAAAGTATATTAGATATCCATGGCTCGCATGCCTGACAGAAAACTTGTTTCTTTGATTTGATTTGATTTGATTTGTTTTGATTATCTCCATTTTACACGAGCTCTACTTTGAGAAAATACCTCATCAAACTGACATAAAATGACATCGAAATGGATTATTTTACTGTCGCTTAATTACGTGCGTCCTGTGAGGTTTCTCTTTGGTGTGCGAGCACTTAAAGATATCTCCAATAAGAACGTAGAGACGAACGCTTTGGGACGTTGAGCGCTCGCTTGGAATTGTGAGTGAGACAAATGAGGTAAACCACTAACCCAAAGCAGGTGAGAGAAAGTCAAGATGGAAAAAAAGATACACGCTGTGCTTGAGAGTCTGTAAGCAGCTAATCTCAGAGTAACATGAAAAATAAACACAGGTTAATATGTGATTCAGAGAGAGGCCATCCTATGGGTCTGAATACAAACTGTAAGATAAAGTAACCCATAGATTTAATTCTGACAGTGCCCAGTTCTGTGCCAGTTCTGATAGTGCCTCGTCTGTTGTTTTGATAACTCTCCGTGTGCTAACTGTGCGGTGTAGGCTGAAAGAACAGCGCCAATTACAGAGATTCGCGACTAGCGTCAATCAGCGTCGATCTCAGACACAGGCCCAACACAGAAAGTAATAACAACAACAGTAACAATAACTAGTCACTAGTAAATGGTAAGTGAAGTCTGCTCTCTGTTATGGACAAATATTAACATAGACGGCGAAACACCACTAGTTCAGAAAGGTATACCTTTTTCTTGGTTTCACTTTATTTTCTTATTTTAACAGAGCAGTAGCAGCAACAGTAGCATTACATATAGACAATACAGACAATCCGATGCTCAGTAGGACGATATTGACGCTGTTTTCACATGGGCATATATTGTACCGAGCATAATTAAGAATAATAAAGAATAATAGAGATAATAGAGATAATAGAGATAATAGAGATAATAGAATAGAGATAATAGAGGTAATAGAGACAATAGAGAATAATAGAGAGTATAATAGAGACACAAACATAATAGAGATAATAGAAATAAAAGGGAGTAAATGGGAAGGACTAAGAATATGATAGTGCAGACGTAAGGACAATAAATACAATTACATGTAAGGTGAAGAAGAAGCAAAATCGGACAGATACGAGGGTAGGGTCTCTGCAGTCATGGTTGACAATTACAAACAATGTTCCTGTTGGAACCCTGTTTTTGACGTAGACTACCTCGTATCTTGGGTTCTACATGACTACTGCTATTGTAGGCTATCTATTCATATACGCATATATGAGGCATAAAAGATTGAATATTATTGCCTAACAATAGCGAGCACAATTAAACACATAGAGAGTACACCGAAGCACGATATAGAGTCAGGGACAGACAAGCGATAAATTGAAGTACAGTAGTATACAATACAGTATACGACGAAGTAAATAAAACCAGTATGCTCTTGGCATCGTATATCTATGTATTTACGACTCATGCAACTGCTTCCGAGGCACTGCTATTGTACTTTACAGCCTATAAGACGCAGATCACACACTATTATGGTAGATAAGAGGTAACAGAGTAGTAACCCAGATAAAGTATGTAATATAAAGTGTGGTATAGTAAGTAGTTTATTATGTAGTATAACATAGTATATGTAGTATATTATATAGTATAGTATATAATTATGTATAGTATAATAAAATATAGTTAGTATAGTATAGTATAGTATAGTATAGTATAGTATAGTATAGTATAGTATAGTATAGTATAGTATAGTATAGTACATGATTGTGTATACAAATTATAATGATAATGAGTGATTCAAATGTAACGATTATATAAATGAGATAATTGAGAGAAATGTAGTATAGTGTGTGACAGTATGCTAGCACCATGAACCAGGCTCTTGGCTTCAGCGTGTCCCACCTACACTCTAGTCCTTTTGTGTTCTCCCGCTTACAACCAACCACACGATCTTTTGATTTTCGATTCTCTTGAACCCACAAATTCCTGCATACAGCCGATGAAAAATTCTGCTTTCAAAATTTCAACACAAAAAGTTAAAAAAAGACAGTGAAAGAAACAACCATCAGCAGTTCAAAATGTTGCGTTCAAGCGTTAGATTTTATCTGTCTACCGAGATTCCTTTTCTCAAACAGGCCCCAAACAAATATAGTGCCCGTTCTACATGGAACTTGAAACCAAAATTGCCCCAAGGTCTTGTCCATAACCCTCCTGCTGCCATTCCAAATGTTAAAAATACTCCAAAAGCCTTTTTACCACCAAGTGACCCAAGATATTCCCAAATTCCACATCAAACTTATACTATACAGCAGGTACAAGATATGCCTATGTTAATGACTTCAGCACATAACCCAAACCGTAAAATTTTGAACCAAGACGAAGTCAATAAAGTCAAAGATTTAAGATCTTCCGATCCTCTGCAATCCATTAATAAATTGGCCAAAGCCTTTGGAGTTTCTCCTACTTTCATCAAGTTGGCCACCAAGGTGAACATAGAACGAAAGAAGCAATTGAAGGAGCAAAAGGAAACCCAAATGAAATCCTGGTCTACCCAGAAAAAATTGGCCCATCAAGACAGAAAGAAGAGACAAGAACTTTGGTTGACTAACCAGTACTAGCATATGTAAATAGAATAGAAGCACCATGTATGGAGATGTAGATGAATGTAGGACGTATATGACATGTGGAATGTTATATTTATATGTAGATTATATCATTTGTATGATATGTAGAATGATATATATATATATATATATATATATATATATATATCATATCATATACTTATATGTTGATACACTACTTGGATCGCCATTGGCTCTATATTATACAATACTATACATACTATTACTATTACAGGATTATCTGGAAGCCAATTAAATATTAATGTTGATGACAATGATGACATGACGGCTTCGACGGTTTTGATGCTTTCGACGGTCTTGTCGGTTTCGATGCTTCGATACTTCGATGCCGAATGCTAGTGGTTTGGATTTATGCTTCTTCTTGTAGGACCAACGTTTCCAAGTCTTCTAAGTTTTGTTGCACATTGATCTTGAATTGAATGGTGAAATCTATCAATTTAAGCACTTGATCATGTAATTCTGCTCTTTCTGCTTGAATTTTATGTCTTAATTCTTCAAATTCAATTTCGACTTCTTGCTTTCTATTCTCCACTTCAATTAGTCCTTGATTGGTATTTATTCGAATCAGACGAAGTTCTCTTTCCAATTTTTCAATTTGCATCGAATATGTCGTGGTATCGTTAGTCATTGTTTCATAGATTTCATCGTATGCTGTTCTACTTGCTGATAATTTGGCTTCCAATGTCTCTATTTCATCTCTTTTTTCCGTGATTTGTTCTTGAAGTAAATCCAATTGTTCTTGAACTTTAATCAGATCATCTTGATACTTGTGAATTGTAGAATTAATTTGCAGTCGAAGTTGAAGCCATTGAAGTTTTTCATTCGAAAGGGTTTTATCAATGATTTGCTGTGGCAGTAATGGTTGTTGGTTTGGTAACAGGGCCATTAAAGTAATTTCAAATGCAGCTATTGAATTAGTAACTGAAGCTCTCTTATTTGTAGTAGAAGTTGAACTGGATGATAATGATGTATTGGAAGAAGAAGTTAAATCACGGACCGTGTTGGTGGCAGCAACTCCAATTCGGTATATCATAGCGTTATACAGTTTGACAAAATTATCCAAGCTTTCAAACAGTTTCAGACATTCATATTCACGTTGTTCAAGTTGAGATTCTAATTCTTGAAGTCTACTTGAAGCCATATCGATTTGCTTAGTCAACCGATCTCTTTCTATATATAATGCATCGATTTCCTTGGGGGTAATTCCTTGTCTTTGTAATTCTTGTTCACAAGTAGCTTTATCACTTTCAATTTCAGCTAAATTATCATCAAAAGTAACGATTTCAGCTCTTATTTTATCCAAAGTAGAATTCCATTGACCTCTTCTTTGTTCCATTTTATCGATATAATCTTTAAATTTTTCGAAATCCGATTCCAAGGCTTTCAGTTTAAATTCCAGTTGTTCATAAGTGGAAGCTTTCAATTGAAGATCAGATAATTTCAATTCTAACTGTTTATTTTCATTTTGAATTTGTGAAATTTCCTTATCTATATCAGAAGTCATAGTATCAAATTTAGATTGCATTATCTGTAAATATTCCAGGTAATCATCTTGATTATTTATGAATGCTTTATAAGAGCTTCTTATATATTCAATGAAAATTTGATCCAAGGGGTCATCCACTAAATCTTGAGTAACGTTCCCATCAAATTCAGTTAAAGATAAATTAAGTTTAACAAGCCAATAAAGCATCCCCAATATAGCCGGCCAATTCAGGGCATTTACACTTGCAATTTGAGTTCGATTTATGGTATCCAAATAAGGATATCCCAACATTCTCATCAAGAAAAACACTTCAGTATCAATAGATTTTGTGAACCGATAATTAGGGTCTAATTTATGATACAAGAATTGAAATACAACCACAAAATCGCGTTGAGTTGGTTGACGAAGAGTTCTTTGAGTCAACGGATGACCACCCAGATCGATTTCAAACCGATTCGAGGCAAGGAAATCGAAAACCTCTTGTTGAAGTAACGACAAGTAATTCTTATCCCTTAATGGACGAGGATCAGATAGATGTGAAGCAGGGGATACCACCAGGCTCAGAGAGAAGTATGGATTGGAGCTGTTACTACCCTGGCCGTTATTGATGTTATTATTATTATTATTATTATTATTATTACTATTACTGTTGCCAACAATACTACCGATGATGTTATTGGTTGGAGTCTGGGACGGTAACGACAGACGGGAATGACGCTTGGAAGGAGCCGGGGTCAGAAGAAGAGACTTCCTCTTGGCTGAATTGGCCGGGTCCAAACGAAAGGCAGAACGCGTGGCGCTGGCCATCAGAAGACGGTGACCGTTGTTGCGTCGCAAGATGGACGACGGATCATTCATCTTGTAGGAAGGAGGGGGTGGGGATATCAAATGACAAACGGTGGTGGTTTCCAAAACAATCAATCCCCTCTTGTGGTGTTGCAAAACGTTTGTTTTGATTTCAAAAGTGAGAAACAAAGAGTTACGAAGAGGTTTGGCTGGGCGCGAGCGGAGAGGGCCAAAGCGGGAGGGTAAGTGTGTAGGGGTGATAGAGGTGGAGTGGTGTGGGACACAGAGTTGTGCGGTTCGTGAGTGTTTATTTTGGATTGGTATTTTCTTTTGCGCCCTTTCTGTTTCCTTTTCGCGGCCTTTTGTTTTCACATTCTTTACATTCTTTACATCCTCTACATCCTCTACATCCTCTACATCCTCTACATCCTTTACATCCTTTACATCTTTTTATACCCTATATACATCTTTAGACATATTAATTATATTATATTAATTACATTATATTAATTATGTTATTTAGTTTTAAATTTAGATTCAGACTATATTAGACTGATTTATCTTGGATTAGAATGGTGGGAATGTTATACGGTGTAACAATTCCTTGGACTAGGTGTGTATAGGTGTTTCAGTAGTATCACGAGTAGTAGTTCACGGGTAGTAGTATTCAAGGGGATGGATATAGAAAATAGATGTACAAGCAGAAAAGTATAAGAAGTAAATGTAAAGCAGTATTAAGTAGAAGAGATTCTACATCGGTTCATTCATATAACATTCATACATCATCTAATAATAACAAATACTCCATTTTCTATTTCAGACTCTAAAGCTTGGATCCACCTTCAGCCTTGGCCTTCGAGAAGTTAATGGTGTTTGGGTCTTCGACCAACCTACTAGCGTTTTCTCGTTCATGGGCAAACATCTTTGCTGGTTGGCCCTTGAATTGAACCTCTGGATACTTATCCTTGTTTAAGTTACCTACTAAACCTCTTTGCAGAAGAACTTCTCTAAGAATGATATTGAAATCTTCTGGTCTCTCTCCACATACGTTGTGTTCACCTTCAGGGATATCATAAGTAGTTAAAAACTCCTCAGGGATCTTCTCTCTTAAATACTCATAGGCTTCCTTAGGACTCCAAGCAGCTTTCAATCCTACTACATGGACAATGTGCAGCTTGAAAGTATCCCAAGCTTTAGTCATTTTAGGAATAGAATTAAGGGCTCCAAGGTAAGTGGACATTTGTTGTTGTGTCAGGGATTTGATCTTAATACTACCATCTTCTTGAGGCCATCTTTCTGTCTCAATAAGGTCTTTCAAGATAGCTTTATCAAATCTAGCATAAATTGGAGATCTTTTGAAATAAGTTACAAATTGCTTATCATTAGCAAAATGATCTTTAAGGAATGCAGCCAATTTAGCAAATCTCTTTTCTGATCTTGATTTAGCTTCAGGGGTTGCAAAGAAAACAACTGGTTCCAAGGCTACTACAGTATCGAAAGCTGTATGATCGAAAAGAGCAGCAAATAAACAAGTAGAAGCACCCAATGAATGGCCTACTCCAATGACCTTATGAGTAGCATCGTTATAGAAATTACCGTATTCTTTTTGTTCGTGTTTGATCAACTCAAGGTAATCTCTACCTTGGTCTTCCCAATTGAAAACTGACCCCAATTTTCCCTGGTTAAGAACTGCAGAGTCCCCATGACCGATCAGATCAAATGATACAATCAGATTAATAAACCAGTTTTCTTTGGGGCCAACTCGATCACCGTATTCGAAAAGTTTAATGATGTGTTGTTTCCAAATATAATTATTCATCCCAGTACCGTGACCAAAGATAAGGTTCAATTGGATGGCATCGGAAGGAGCTTGACGAATGTTGATATACTTGACGTAGGCCAACTGGAGGTGGTCCGTAGGAAGTGTGGTTGACCCCTCAGCTCTAGGGCAGGCAGCGTTGGCTGTCAACAAAGCGGTTCTAAAAGGCATTGGAAATAGTGAAAGTATGTAAGTAAATTAAAAAGAGTATTTCGAAACACGAGGCAAGCAGATGCCTTATAAATACTCAAAGTGACAAAACAGGTTTCCAAAAATAATCGGAGATCAGAAGAAATGAAAAGAGGAGAACATCGAGAGAGAAGGAACGGCGGGTGGACCAAAACAAGCATACGGAGAGCCCAAGAAAAAATATCCCC
Source organism: Kurtzmaniella natalensis (assembly GCA_030574355.1). Taxonomy (NCBI): domain Eukaryota; kingdom Fungi; phylum Ascomycota; class Pichiomycetes; order Serinales; family Debaryomycetaceae; genus Kurtzmaniella; species Kurtzmaniella natalensis. The sequence continues at coordinate 64,581 of JAJMEV010000045.1, read as the reverse complement.
AAGAGAAGTGGAAGTAGTAAAGAAGCAAAGAAGCAAAGAAGTAGATGGTTTAGTGAAGGGTTATTGCTAAAGGAGAATACGTATAATGTGTGTAATTTATGCTATGTTTCGTGGTATAGCAATATGTACCCCAGGTTTGCACTACAGGAGTTACATAGAGAGTCCAAAGTAATATAAGAGATGTAAGTGAAGAAAGTGATATAATAGAGAGACAGTAATAAGCAGCATATATTAAAGCTGACACATAAGATACATATAATACCGAGCCAAAAGTTACCGAAAGCGGAGACAGGTGTTGGCCTGTGATATTCAACGGTGCTGCTTACACATCAATATGTACCTTCTTTGTAAGATTAGTGTCGCAAAGCTTGAGCCGTGGAGCTTCACCGATATACCGAGGGAAGAATGTGGGGCTCGGAGTTATACGAGTGTTATTCTCCGAGCGTAAGGTTTCTGCTTTTGGCCTTCGGGTTCCAGGTTTAGACAGTAATAGAGATTAAAGTACGATTTCCGCTAAGCAGCAAGGATATTTATGTATTTTAAATCGATTAAACCAATCCCCTAATGTAACTGGATCTTTGATCATTCAGTGCATCACTCGAGTGTATCACTGAGATCGTAGCATTAAAGGAATTAAGGAAATTGTTGAAGACAAAGAAGACGTAAAATATACCCAAGCAGTCGGACTAAAGAAGCCCAAGAAGAGAAAGAGAAAAGAAAGTAGAGATCTCTAAAAAAGTTTAAGATAAAGCAAGAGCTTCAGTTCAGCCTATATCATTTTGCTGCCAAGAAAGCCACGCTTATACTGACCACTTGAAGCAAGCTCAAGTGAAACTCGGTTCTTGATTAGTCAGTATAACTTCAGTAGCACTTTACTAATACTTCCGCAGCAAAATTATTAGCACTCATTCCTATTGTAGTCACCAGCATTATTTTACTGCTTTTACTCGGTCTACTTTACTTACTTCACAGTATATGACATCACATCTCAACTTAGAAATTCGATTAAACTACTCCCACATTAACCTTATTTGCTCTCTTTGATCCCTCACCAATATTCACTATGCCACCGATGGTCAGCTTTTCGGTCTCACAATGACTCAGAAGTGCTGCCTATATAAACCCTCCCGCCGTCTTCTTTATACTTTCTTCTTGTTACCCCACAAAAATTACAAACCATCGCAGTGCGCACCAAAAAGGAAAAAACATCAAATATTTTTCAAAGCGGCATCGTTTAGACTGGGAAAAACGTATACGAGAGAGGGTGAAATCTGAAATTTTATACGAATTTTAGATCAGTTTTATTATAAGCAACTAGTAGTTTTTTTTCTTTCTTTGGCATATTTTGAAGATGACAGTTGCTTCTCCAAGGATAGTTCGTACTGTTCAACAAATGAAACAATGGAGATTGGAACGGTTATTCCTGAAAGAAACCGTTGGGTTTGTACCAACCATGGGTGCTCTTCATGAAGGACATTGTCTGCTTATTGATGAATCACTTAAAGAAAATGATCATACTGTAGTTCTGATCTTTGTAAACCCTCTGCAGTTTGCACCTGGTGAAGACTTAGATTCATATCCAAGAACTTTAGAGGCCGATCTTGATAAACTTAATATGGTATTCTCCAAGAAACCAGTCTCATGTGTTTTCTTACCAATGGTTACTGAAATATATCCTACGGGGATTGTATTAGATATAAATAAACAAAAGGGTGCCTTTGTCACTGTTCAAGGGTGTTCAGAACAATTGGAAGGTAAGATAAGACCACAGTTTTTCAGAGGTGTAGCTACCGTTGTATTGAAGTTATTAAACGTGGTTAGACCTGATAATGTCTATTTTGGTCAAAAGGATGCCCAACAATGTGTTGTAGTTAAGAATTTAGTTAAAGATTTATTATTAGACTCTCAAGTTAAAATCTTGCCTACTTTAAGAGAATCAAATGGTTTGGCCATGTCATCTAGAAACCTTTACCTTTCCCCTCAAGTTAGAGATAAGGCTTCCATCATTTATAAAGGTTTAAGAAGTGGTGAAACTTTTTACTCCAAGAATTCCAGCAATAATAATAGCACCCCTATTAAAGCTGATCAAATAATTGCTAAAATACAAGAAGTATATTCTGATGCTCCAAAAGAATTTAGTTGGGAGTACTTATCAATCAACCATCCTGAAACTTTGGATGAGTTAGATGAAATACAACCTGGTGTAGGTGCCATTATTCTGACTGCTTTAAGAGTTCCAAAAGCCGAAGGCGGTGAAGCCAGATTAATTGATAACGTTATTCTTAAATGAACGGGGTATCAATCTAATGATGTTAAATAAAAGAAATTGGAAGGTTAGAAGAAATTTATATAGTAAAAAGGGTTATTTATTTGTCAATTGTAGATATTATTACCTTTTATTGTGTCTATAAATATTATTATTGTTGTTCATCTATAAATTAAAACCCACCTCGTCTTTTGATCTTCATTTGACTTGGGTTGTTAGATGTGGGCTTTTTCCTTTTGAATTCATGCAGTTTATTCTTCTTTATCCACCTTTCTTTTTCCTGTTCTAAGTACTCCTTATGTTGCTCCTTTGTTTTCAAGAAAGTCCCCGTTTCCTGAGCTCGTTGCTCCATCAGCTTTGGTACACCATAGAATATTCCACCCAACTCTGCGAGCCAAAGCGGGTCCACGGCAGTGATACAGCTCATAAACTCTTTGCTGGTCAATATGAGTTCATTATAAACTACGTAGAGCAGTGATATGTCTCCATTTAAGGCAGATGTCGGATGAACATACATTTTCATGAAATTGTGTCTTAAATGGAAGTATTCAGCTGAACGATTATGGTTCAGTCGTGATAACTTGGCAGCCTGATGGAAGTATGCAGAGCATATACATTTACGAACAATTTCATAATCATTCAGATCGTCTGCCTTTTGCAACTTGATGCCCATAGATTTTAAGATTTGAACCAATTGAATAAGAATTTCCCTGGCTCGAAGTAACAGTTTATGATGGAGAAAGTTTTTACTGCACCAAAGCAGCCTTTTACTAGGAGGGACTCTATCCCATTGAACATATACATTGTGCAAAGTCAAATGGTCCAGCATAGCGATTTCGAATCTTTCTCTTGAGGTATCCGCTTCCCTTGCCCGTTCTTTAGGTCTATACCACACATTCGGAACCAGTAACATCGATATTATAGTTACTATTTCTTCAGAGCACCCGTAATCAATAGATTTTAAGATCAACTTTGCCATTGACGGGTCCATTGGAAATTTGTTCATATCTAGTCCCAATTTTGTTAAATCACCCACCGAATCCAAGGCACCCATTGCCCATAAGTCATATAATGAACAGGCCAAGAGGTCTTGTGGAGGAGGATCTAAAAAGGGAAACTTCATTATATCGTCAACTTTCAAACTTCGAAGTTGTAAGACCACGTTTGCCAAATTCGTTCTTTGTATTTCTGGAACCGGTTGCACATACATTTGTTGTGGGTTTGAAGCTCTCTCGGTATACATTCTATAAGCAATACCAGAAGCAGTACGACCAGCACGACCACTTCTCTGTTGAGCGTTTGCATAGGATATTGGTACAATTTGAAGTGCATCCATACCTAATTTCGGATTGAAAACTTTAACTTTGGATAATCCACTATCAACAACAAATCTTATCCCATCCACTGTAAGAGAAGTTTCGGCGATATTTGTTGCAACTACACATTTTCTCCTTTCAGGGTTGGACTTAGCAAAAATCCTTTTTTGTAAATCACTAGAAAGAGTAGAATATATAGGGAAAATGTCAATGCGCCGGACACTGTCTAGTTCATCTAATTTCGCTTGTAAAATTTCACATGTAGCTTCTACGTCTTCTTGACCAGTCATGAAAACTAAGATATCACCATTATGGAATCCACCAGAGTAGTTTTCCTTTTTAAGATGGATTGTAAGTACCTGTTTAACTGCTGCTTCTACATAATCAGTGACTGAAGACCTGCTGTACATAACATCCACAGGGTATGTTCTTCCTGGAATAGTGAATTGTGGAGCGTCCCCAAAGAATCTAGAGAACCTGTCAGCGTTCAAAGTAGCAGAAGTGACAATAAGCTTTAGATCTCTACGGCGGGCAAGGATTTGCTTGAAAAGTCCCAACAATACATCGGTATTAAGCAGGCGTTCATGAGCTTCATCCATGATAATACAGCTATATTTTTCCAAATTTGGATCCATCAACACCTCTCGAAGTAAGATACCTTCGGTTAAATACTTAATCACGGTTTTTGGGGAAGTTATGTCTTCAAAACGGATAGAGTAACCACATTCTTGACCCACTTTAACGTTCATTTCTTGTGCTACTCTTTCTGCAACCGATACTGCAGCCACTCTTCTTGGTTGTGTACAACCAATCACTTTGAAACCCAGACCATCATCAGAATTGGCAAAGCCATCTTCATAGAGAAACTGAGTAAGCTGGGTGGTCTTACCGGAACCAGTTTCACCAATAACAATAGTCACTTGATTTTCTCTGATAGTATTCAAAAGTCCCTGTCGAACCGAATATGCGGGCAATGAACGTCTTTGCTCCAATATGGTCAAGTGATCTGTATCTTCGGAATTGGTATCTTCAGAGTTTTTTTTAGATTGAGGGTCCTCTTGCTTGACCCCTAGAACATTTCCAAGGACTGTTCCAGCCAAGTTTGCTCTGTCACGGGCGTGTTTAGCCTTCTCGGTGGCTGACTTTCTTTCTCTTACTACAGCACTACCGTTACGGGCAGCCAAGGCCAATTCAGACGTAGGGTCTTTCACTGGGTTTATGGTGGGGCCGATATTGGTTAGAACTACAGAGAGGTGTTCCTTGGAATCTTCTAGAAATGGGGGCACCAAGGAATACGTAGTGAGTGCCATACGGGACAAATCCAGGGTCTGAGGGTCGGTATCGTGGTCATAATCTACGTATTCACCCGCTAAATTATACAGTCCACCCATATATGAGCCATTGTTTCTTCTGTTTTGGCTGGAAGTTGTGTTTGTGTTTTGACTACGAAACTTGGCAGATGATGATGATTTATTATTGGCTTCGTTGGGACCTTCGTATACGTCGTCGTAGTCGTGGATGACCACACCTTCTTCGGCCATATACCACTCTCGATCGTTCTCCAAGGTGTCAATGGAGTCATCTTCTACTGTGGAACCAGAACCATATTCATCTGTATCCATAAAGGAAGATGTGCTCAAAGAATTGAGTCCATATCGTGGCCCTCTTTCCAAGGCAGCTAGCTGAGACAAGGAAGATGGTCCAGCACCGGTGACTGACAGTTTAATGGGATCTACAGTACTACTAGACGATCCGGAGTTTGTTTCTTTCGTTTCTGGAGTCTCTACGGATAATCTTTCCTGCTTTATCTGAGAAGCCTTCTCCTTCTTGATCTTCTTGAAGAGGGACTTCTTGGGCTTGGATGGGGCAGCAGCAGTTTCATCAGACACAGAAGACAGGGCCAGTTTCGGAGCTATGATGGCAATTACGTCGTCTTCTTGGTCGTCAAAAACAAGAATTCGTTTAGGTTTGGTCTTCTGGGCCGTATTGATCAAGCCAGAGGAGATATTGGGGCCACCTTGTTCTTCGTGTTGTCCCTTATTTTGGTCTTTCAGCTGGGACCGGGCCAAGGAGGAGTCTGAGCCAACAGACGGGCCATATGAAGCAATTTCGCCATGAATGGCTGCCACAGAGGCCTGGTCCTTCAATCCAAATGCAGAACAGTACAATGCAAAAGCATCTAGGGAAGAGTTGGAGTTGTAGAACCGGATCAATGATTGGGTCAAGGTAGGCTGCACGGGCCGGTTTAGGGCCAGAGCTATCAAGGCAGTGATCTTATCGGAGGCCATTTCAGAACAAGTTGAGAAATAGAAAGCTGCTCCAGTGCTGAGAATATGTTCCAGCTATTTCTGGATAGAAACAAGGGCCAGAGGTTGCTAGACGTTGCTGCTAGACGTTGCTGCTAGAAGTTGCTGGAACCACAAGTCTTGATGATAAGAGTGGAAGCAAAGAGGTCTGGAATTAGCGAGGAATAGAGGAAATACCGAGAAATAGTGAGAAAACAGTGTGAAAACAGTGAGAGTTAGCGAGAAATTTGTAAGAGCCCGTGGGTAAAAGCCAATGGGAAGTAGAAAATAGCGAGAAGATGCCCTAAATTTGGCGCCTTTATTTAGATCTCTTTGAAAGCTTTTTAGCGCCTGTTTTTAGAGCTTTTTGCAGCCTTTTTAGCGTCTTTTTTTGAGATTTTTTAGTTTTTTATCAATATATAGATTTATAAATTTACACCCACATCAACGGCTGATCTTTGACCCCCATCTTTCATCCAATATGGGACTCTTGACACCATACGTGTACCTGTACTTCAGAAACTACCTCTGGGCCCGGATCAACCTCCGTCCGTTCCCCAGTCTGTGCCAGGAGGCCAACTATTTGAAGGAGTCGTTTCTGAAACTAGGCAACTTGGAGTACTTCAATGTACAAAGAATGCCTAAGAGTAGCTATCACCGGTACGGACCTGCGATGATCTTGGGGTATAATCTCAGTAGGACCCCACTATTGACCCCGTTTACCACCGACTTGAAGTACCAATTGGAACCACACCAGGAGTTGGCCCAGGAAAGGACCAAGTTGGCCAGGCAACTCGAGTCTATCATAGGACTCCCCAAGTACCAGTATATAGCTGAAAATGACTTTTATTTACAAGGGCGTCGGAAAGTGCTGTTCAAGTACTCTCAGAAACGTATGGATAAGGGGTTGACGTGGGGTGTAGCCACCGTGGATAACCCCTTCTTCAGGTGTCAGCAACTCTCTGAAGAGTCATTGACAACATCCAGTAGCATGCAGAAGAATAATTTGAAACTGGACTTGAAATTGCCCGCTTCTGGCGGTTCTGGCGGTTCTGAAAATTCTGCTGACGAGCTCGTGAATGATATCCAGCAGTTCAGGCGGTCGGTGATTTACAACTTCCAGAGATTCCTGGTTTTCAACCACATCAAGATCTATGCTGGCGTAGATTACGGTGCCTTTAAGGGGGACGTCGAAGCCTACGGTGACAGTGGGGCCTACATATCTGATATCATGAACTTGAAAGAGGACTCGATGTTGGCTCTGACTCTGACGGATTTTGACGAGTCCGGGTTGCAAAGAGAGCTCCTGATGTTGGAGATGGAAAGGAAGGGCACCAAACCATTGCTTGGCTTGGGACTCGAGAACTCCTTGGCCGGGAAGTACTAGGCATAGGATATATATAGAATCAGAAGTGTAGATATAGAATAATACAAGTGTATAGAATAAATAGAATATAGAATATAAAGAATATAAAGTATTGGGTAGAGGTACGATCTATGGTTAAAATAGGTACGACCTATGATCTTTCTACATTAGGTATATCTATTTGATCTTTATCGTAGATTAGTTGTTTGGTCTTTATCGTAGATTAGTGTATTATACTTTGTTTTCTAATGCTCTAACATCTTTCTCCAACACTTGGTTCAAGTAGTTCAAACCAACCTGCTGTTTCATAAGCAACTTTGTCATTTTTTCCACCATTTCATTCCCATCTATATTAGTTTCCACCCCTTGTCCGCCCTCGGCCATCGATTGATATTGATTATCAAATTTACTCTGTAATTCCGCTTGTCTATCTTTTAAAAGATCTAATCTTGCAAATAAATCATTCAATTTCCCTAATGGACTGGCAGGATCACTTACTTTTTGATTCAAAATATTAAACTGCTTGGCGATTTCTTCTTCTTCTGGTAAAAGCGGATAACCCTTTAATTTCAAGATGGCTAACACTGTTGCTAGACGAAGTAATCGTCTCAGTAAAATTGTATGTTTTTCTTTAGCTTGGATGATCCTGGTGGTATTATTTAAGTCATGTTTCGCCGAAACTTCCAGTTGTTTCGAGTTAATCTCGTTAAGAATCAATCGAGATTTGGCTACATGTTCGATTTGGACTTCTATTCTCTTGGCGACTTCAGTGAATGAAGTGACCTTCACTGGGAGATAATCGGAATTCGGACGGTTTTTCATGGCAGAGTCCCAGTCTTCTGGTGTTTCATTGGCTGGTCTTTGTGGTGGGTATAATAGTAAATGTTGAGCCTCCTGTGGAGTCAACTTATTATAGAAATGGGTCTTTAAATTACATTTGATCAGTTCCGGGTCCCATTGTTCCTTGATTTTCACCAATTGGTCATTCACCGATGGAACGTACGAGTGGGCCTGGCTATTGGCTGGAGGGGCATTCATTGAATTGGAAAAAAGTTGGTTTCCAGTAACCGTGTTTTGTAACATCAAGCCATTAAGGTTATTCTGTTGCAACTGTTGTTGTTGCAATTGCTGTTGCTGCTGTGGGGTTTGGGACCAAGAAAATGAAGGGTTTGGGTTATTTATGCTTTGATTTTGAGGTTGTTGCTGTTGCTGTTGAGATTGTTGGGCACCGCCAAAGAGAGACGAAGTTCCACCGGTGGCGCCAGTAGCGCCACCAAATGTGGATGGTTGGGTAGAGCCAAAGAGGCCACCTGTAGCAGGGGCAGAAGTGGCTGGTTTGGCACCAAAGAGCCCTCCAGTAGTAGCAGCTCCGGTGGTACCAGCAGCAGCAGGATTGGATCCAAACAACCCGCCTGTAGGACCAGCAGGCGTAGCAGAAGTAGCAGTAGAGTTACCACCGAAAAGACCGCCACCCAATGGTTTTGGAGCAGCATTGTTATTTGCGTTGTTGGTGTTGCCAAATAATCCACCTCCACCAGCACCACCTAAAGTACCTGATGGATTGGATGTATTTGACGAAGTATTGGATCCGAAGAGGCCAGCACCAGTAGGACCAGCAGGAGCGCCAAGACCAGTTGGTTTAGCGGCCCCAAAGAGCCCACCACCCGTGGTGGATGAAGCTGAAGTTGCATTTGGAGCTGAGCCGAAAAGGCCACCAGTAGATGGTGCCTGTTGTTGTTGTTGTTGTTGTTGTTGTTGCTGATTGGCGCCAAAAAGACCGCCGGTAGACGCAGGAGCAGCGCCAAAAGATGTAGCCCCAGGATTGGATGCTCCAAACATAGCTTTACAAGATGCAAATAGCGATAGTCACAAAAGAAAACAAATCAATAAAGCTGCAAAAGAAAAAGGCTTTTGGAATCAGAAAGATGAGGAGCTAAGTGGGAGCTTCACTTCGAGCTTTGCGAGCTTTGCAAGCAGTGTGAGCAGTGTGAGCAGTGTGAGTAGTATGAGCAGTGTGAGTAGTGTGAGAAGTGCGAGGACTTGGTATGAAAGGTGACAGCGAAGAGTGGGAATGAAATGTAAAAGCGAAGAGTAAAGGGAGCATTGAGAGCCAGAGAGGTGAGGATGAAGAGCGGTGGATGTTCAATTTTAGTAAGATGGCACACTAGAAGATGATAGAGGATGAAAGACTAAGAGAAGACAGAGAAAGTGAAAGCAAGTTGAAACATCAAAAAGGTAGGAACAAATAAACAAATAAACATATAAGAGACTGTTAATATAAATATGCCGGCCATATAGTATAAGCACTAGTATCTAGTCGGTGTTAGTGTAGTATTTAGTGTATAGCGTATAGTGTCTGTTTCTAGTTGAAGTGCTAGTGAAAAATAGACGTGTGACAAATTCAGATGCACCGGCGTGTATTGGCTTCAGTGTTCTGGCAGGCACATTATGTGAACTTTTGATATTTTTTTCAGACTTGCAGGTCCTACTTTGGTTTGAGCTACCACTGGCACTCTTTGTGTATCTTATATGTGGTGTTCTTCCCACTATTCCCTGTATAGCTTTCGCTGGCTAGCTAGTTTTTCACTCACTAATGCGCCTAAATGCACTGGTTCAGTCAAGCCAGTAAGCCAGTAAGCCAGTAAGCCAGTAAGCAAGTCAGTAAGCAGAGTACATAAGTAAAGTAACACTTCCCTCCGCAGTGTGGGATTCTGTTATATCTATTCATCCGACGTTGCTTTTGCTGCTACACTGTAACCTCCATCCTCAATTTATACAATAGAAGAATTGCTACTAACATCAATATGACTATATAAATATGAATAGAATAAAATATATGGAAATCTTCAAATTCTTGTTTTCTGGAGACACCTCTTTCTGTTCCCTCATTTGTGGTTACCCTCTACCCTCTACTACAAGATAATATTAATTTTGTTGTTTTTTTCGTCAATTCCTTTTATATCTATCTATGCTATATCTTTAAAACTAGTTGTTGGCTGGTTGTTCCTTGTTCTTCAAGTATTCCTTAACTAAAGAATCATCTTTTCCAAACCCTTTATAAATCTTGCTGTCCTTAAGATGAATTTGTTTATCTTCTGGAATACCAGGAATTTTTTTCTCTAAATTTAAATGAGTGAAAACACATTTGTTAAAGATTTGTTCAGCTTTTCTACAGTTACCTAAGGTTTGATTTTCTTGTTCTAAACAAGTGAAATGTAATTTGAATTCATCATAACAATGTTTGTTTAATTGTTTTAAAACATCGATGGCACAACGAGTAACTCTTCTACCTTCTTTTAAACATTCAACTGATCCTCCATTATTTTCATCTTTACACATCAAAAAATCATCATTGTATGGTTTACATTTAGCACCAATGAAATAAGATGCCAGTAATAAAGGAGCTGAGGTAGCACCAACTTCATCAACTTCTGGGATATCTTTTGGTAGAGATGCCTTTTCAATCAGTTCCCATTGGTATCTGTCAAGGAATTTATCGTGGATTGTCATGGTATTATTGATATATTTTACAACGATCTATGTAGATATGATACTGAAAACCCTTTAATTATGTATTATTAAATTTTGGATTATTTGATAAATTTTAGTGGTGCTAAGGAATACTTTGCGTACGAGTAAATCTGAGCCTGGGAGCCGGTGCAAAAATTGTTCGAGTAATCAAATTGGGACGAATCTCAGTGGACAATAATGTTTGGCTGTTTAAGTGGGAACATATGCTTCTGTAGTTGATTTTGTGGGAATGGTAGTGTTTGGATCAAATGTTGCAAAATAGCAAAGTTTCAGAAGTGCGAGTAACTTATCAAGCAGGGCTTCAGCAGAGCACAAACAGAAGTGCAATAGTCAGTTGTAGAGGATATCGACTGTACCAGTCCCATTGGCAGTGCCAAATTTGCCAATTCTAATTCAAGATTGTTGAAGAAATTATTTATTGCTTGGTCATAAATATGACAGTACGACGGGGTATTCAATCATTTATGCCTCACTACTATAGGTTCCAGGCTTAAGTTACAGGTAAAGTTACATTAACAAGTTATATATATATATGAGTTACAGCTTTAAGTTGTGAATATACATAAGTCACAGGTACAACTTACAGGTAAGTTAAGGTTAGAAACTCCAGTTCGTTATGTTCCGGTTTAAGTAGAGATTGATTATATTACAGCAACTGGGCCTTATTAGAGCTTAGGAAGCGTAGAAAATAAAGTAAAAAGGCCAAGAATAAGAGTTCTAACCGAAGCAAAGAGGAGAAATTGGTTGGGGCATAGGTGATTTAAGGAGGCATGTACGGTACCAGGTTTCGGAAATATCACCCTGTATTCCTTGGTCTTAGATGTACACAGCTGTAGGTTGATGTATGGTAACTTGATCCATTAGATGTGTATCTTGCTGCTGGAGTTTGTAAAAGAAGTATATGCTGCTCATGTATGTCCGATAGCTGCAAAAAATAAGCATGGGTACTGTAAGTGGGTATAGTAGAAAGTATTGGCCAATCCAATTGAATTAATTCGTAAGTTTATCATGTGTATATATGTGCTTGAGTGTTTGTGGGATTATACTATCATGTGGCATAAAATGTTCAGTATAAGGCGTAGATATATTGGGTCGGACTCATTTTAAGCTTCATATCGTGAGCCGGGCGGCTTGGTGCTGTCATGTCCTAGATGTATATGTGATTCGAGGTTCTTTTCTCACATGGTTATATTCTGGGGTAATCATCTAAGCTGTGATACTAGTGGAAGTTAGGGCACTTCTAAAAAGTATACCACATAATGGTTTATAGATTATTATTTTCGGGCTTTGTAAAACTAAATCTAAGCCAACTTGATCTTAGGGGAAAATTGGACCAGTATATATAGTATGCCTCTGAAGTTTGAAGTTGCAACAAGTGACAATACTGTTCTATTGTTACTGAGATTCCACATACCTCAATGAAACAAGATACTGGTAGTCTATTTAATAACATCTTTAAGACAATCAAGCAGCATGTTCTTGTCTATGTTCACTTGATGTCTATTATTGGTATTGTACTATTTTTCCGTTTGATGGTTAATTATCTCTACATTCCTTAAATTTATCGTTTACAATAATCATCTTTGCGAGTAGTTAGATCATTTCGTCCAAAATCACACCACTCATCATTCATTATTGTATTTTCTGGTGGGGCAAATCTTTGTATAGTAAATAGTTATAGATGTTGATTAGTATTACTAACAATGTTATTCACATAATAATGAAGCTTCTTTGATCTTCAATTTTTAATAATATCCAGGTTGAATAAGTGTTGTCACCATGGGCCATTCTTTTATTTGCATAATAGGATTTCTGAGCCGGATTAATCCATTCATTATAAATTTGATGTTTCACATTTATGATTGTTAAACCTAAGAATTATTGTATTGACGCCCAAATGTGTTAATCTAACGTTAAATTACAGTTCTCCGACATTATAAAGATGTTCTCTACATGGCAAGAAGAAACCTTTTAATTGTCATATGTTTCAGATTTATGTCAAAATGGAGTGTTTTCAAAAACTCCTCTGCAACTATCGAATGATATTTACTTTTTTGAAGAATCTTGTGCAGATCGGTTTACCCTGGTTTATAGGCTTACAAACTTGGCATAAAAAAATACCAAAGTAGAAAATAATAAAGGGGATATCCAGGAACGGTAAGGTACCAGAAATTCCTGTTATTTCACCTATCTACGGATTATAATTCTCGTATACTTTAGAGAAAATATGTGAGTATACTTTGTGGTAAGAATTCTTTTTTTTTTTTTGCACATATGTATATGCTAAGTGAAAAGCATACATGAATGCATTCTTGAAAGACTTCTAACAATTGCAATAAGACAGCAAAAGAAGTGGAATGAATATCCAGAGAATGAAAACAAACAGAGGTGCTATCTGTATTTCAACAATGATGCATTTCCACAATCGATTAATCTCCAGTTCCCACATAATGAGGGCTACGTAATACCAAAAAAATTAAAAACGTATCTTAGGCTAGTGATATTTTTAGCTTTAACTTCATGTTGGCTTCTTTGTTCCTTTGTTTGATGCTAAGTATTTATTTTTTGTTTACTATTGTCCTCTAACTAATCTTACGTAATTCAAAGCTACATGTAATCTCCTAACCTTACAGCCGGCCAATGCATTGGTTGTTTAAATGAGAACAATATAGATGACGAAAAGGTACCGTCAAAAAAAACGTATTCTAATTCCTTTAAACAAGGACCCCCAAAGAAGAGAAATAAATTATTATGGAAATATTATTTGATGAATGTACTTATACATTAAACTTTTTTATTTTTTTGAAGGAAAGGGTAAAACAAAAATGATAACATTACGCTTGTTTTCCGTTCCTGCGTGAACCTCTCCAATGATTGGTGTAGATAAAAAAGTATGGTTATCCTCTTATTGTGTTCCCCTTAACTATCCCCTTAAACTACAGGTTCAAAATATCTTTCCATTGAATTGAAGAATGTACTTCTATGACCCTTTCTGCGTACATGTAAAACCTTTTTTTATCACTATTTGAAAAATTCATATTACTATATCGAAAAAAAATTAATTATATCACCTTCTTCACATGTGGTAATTTAAGACGAATTCCTAGGCTAAATTTTAGGCTAAATTCGATTTAAAATATGCCAAAATTAATATGGAGGGCTACAACTACTGTTTAGAAAAGAATCATACATTAGCAATTTTATAATGTTAAAAAAAAAATTTTATTTCTGAAACAGCATAATGTTAACCAGAACTTGGTTTAATGTCAGCATTTTGTCCGGTAGAGAAAAGAGTATAACAATTTCCAGGAATCTTAAAATATTCACGATCCAATTGAAAAAGGAATGAATTGATCTTTATCTTAGTTTGGTTTTCTTGGTGAGTTTTTCCTTATTTAGGTTGTGTTTTCTTTTTCCCTTTTAATATGTACTAAGATTTATTCTATTGTATTATCTTTCTACCCTGGATTTGTTTACTGTTGAACTTCACTTGGTAGTATATCAACGGAAAGTCGTAAATAGGTAAGAAAATTTCCTAAAGCAGGATTGCTATTTTTTTTTCATTGAACCCTGTACTTTTGCTGATGTATGATTGCTTGTATACCTATTGTACTTGAATGTTGCCAGAATCGTCTATGTGCTCTTAGTGGTAATCTACTGTACATAAATTTTTTTCATCAGAACTATTCAAAAGTTTAATTCTGGAAAATATTTCATTATATTGATTTACTAAATCTTATACTTCTTATTCGGATTATCTGTAGAAGTTATTGTTAAGGTGTGTAAAAAAAAACAAATAAATAAGGTAGAATACAATAATGTAAAAATTTCAGTAATATTATTAACAAGCCTACTACTTTGAAAGCAGGATGATAAGCTTTCAATAGTATTATTATGTATAAAAATCTAATGTATATTATTGTTTTCCTCTATAATTCTAAACTATTAAATTTACTATTATGTTCGTATTCGTAATCGGAGTCGTAATCTTTGATGCATTTTCTTAAATTTATTTCCATTCACCAAAGTCTTTTTTTTATATATACGTATATATATTATTTTTCGTGCATGCTAAATTTTTCTTTCTAATAATATCACAATAAACCAACCATACTATGATATTATAAGATTATGATATTATTTGATTTTACCTAGAAATTCACTTTCCTTACCAATAGCGCTATATACTCTCATTAACTCGACCATTACTTCTCCATCTTTGGAGTGCTTCTTAATAACTTCACCCAAATATTGCGTATATTCTAATCCCAAATTTACTACCTTAATTTTGAGACCAGTGATATAATTACTAGAGCATTTACTTAGGATCCTCCACAACTTATTTACTAGTAAATAGATTGTAGTTAAACTTTTGATGTGACTGATTATATCCCTTTTAGGAACATCGTATTCCAATAATTGCTCAAAATTTTCCAATTGCAGAGTTAATAATATGCAAAGCTTGATATTATTTTTGATCTGAACGAGTTGGAACTTTGTTTGCAACGAGTTTTCGGTGGTTGTCTTTGAATAGATCATTTTCGCTTTAGTTGAAGAACATACTTTGTTGAATTGCTTCAATTCCACTAAAATGCTCGATATCAATTCTACTCCACCATCGATCGATTTTCCAAGTTTTATAAATTCATCATATTCATTATTAACTATACTTAATAATTCTGTGTTTAACAGTTCATAAAGAGATTCAAGGTCTTTTATAAGTACATCAAGAGAGGTGAATCGATGGTTTTCGAATAAAAATTCATCAGGGTTAAATTCTGTAGATTGAAAATCTTCCCTTGATAACGTGGTTGGGTACGGGAAATCCATTTTTCGATCTGTTGACAACTACAAGCAAACAGATATCAAGACGTGTTCGAAGTTATTCGGCCTTCCTTACTCTTTTTTTACCCCCAGAAAAGAGTTGTAATTAATGTGCAGGATTTGAATGGACTATGTGCAGAACTTTCCGGACCAGCATTACAGTGGTGTAAGAATAGTAGGTGGAATGTATCATATTGAATGGAAGCATATCTTTGGCGTTGGAAGTTTTATTCCTACCCAAGCTCATGTTCTTAAACATATGGATCAATTTTTTTCAGTTAGAAAATAAAAAAAAGCTGGCTGGCAAAAGGGGATATAAAGAGAAGCCTTCAGTATGGGTGTACGGGTGTATTTTTAGAAAGTATATGTCAATCGAAGACAAACAAGAAAAGATATGAAATAAAAGATACAAATGATGAATACGTATTGAAAAAAAAGGCTGTTAGATTAATATACCAAGTGGCCCTTACTTTTCTTTCTTTTTTTTTGCTGGCATTTCAGCCGTCCTTATTGACATTGCATTAAAAGCGTTCAGAAACATCATTAATCCATTCAACTTTAGAGAAAGGACATAGAAATTGGTACTTTGATTATGTATAGGTAACGTAGAATGGTTTAAAAATAAGCTGCATTATCATATTTTTTTTTCTTTGACCTTTTACGTACCTCTTCCAAGTTTAAGTTGTAAAAATGGTAAGCAAGAAGGATAAATTGTATAATTTGAGTTTATCTCAGATGACCTA
This sequence comes from Kurtzmaniella natalensis, assembly GCA_030574355.1. NCBI lineage: Eukaryota > Fungi > Ascomycota > Pichiomycetes > Serinales > Debaryomycetaceae > Kurtzmaniella > Kurtzmaniella natalensis. The sequence continues at coordinate 48,250 of JAJMEV010000045.1, read as the reverse complement.
TTTCCATGGAAAGGTTTCGTTAAAAGTTGCAAGAGGAGTGCTTTTCAGACATCAAGTAAAGTTTGACATTATTTTGGCTTACTTTAAAATGATCTGAAGGAAGCTTTTTGTGGAATTGGCCAAGAGATGAAGATGACAATATGGAATTTCCAAAAGTCTAACACCAATATTAAATGAAACGATACAAGTTAGCATTGACAATGAGAAGGGGTGGATCGACAGAGTCAATCTGTAAAAGTAGTAAGAAGAAGATGCAAGCAAGTTTTTAAATTCTTTTGGTTAGATGGGTAAAAAGAGATTGTAATGATACCTGTCAAAGGTGCTGTAAAGATTTAAGTTTAGTTCATAACTCATGTATCACACTTGGGAAACGTTTCCAATGCTCCGACAAGCGACTTGAAGACAACAGACAGCTTAGGTCAAGACAATGCTTTCAAGGTAAATAATCAATAGTTCAAAATGTCTAAGAAGTATTGAAAACAATCCACAGAGACCAAACTTATGAAAATTTAGTCTTTATACCTCAAGCAGAGTTGTTGACGAGAAAAGGATTATTAGGCGAAGTGTTGTGTTACAGTACTTTAATAATAAGAATAATTTTATTATTATCATTATTATATTATCATTGAGTAAGTGATATATGCTTTTAAGATCTCCAACATATTCCTTTCGAACGATAGTAGCAACTCGTACATGAATGACAGGGCTTATATTATGTGGTTAGCGAGACGTAATAGTTGGATTCAAGAAATTACCAATGGGGGGAGTTGGATATTAGATTTAACCTGATTTGCATCAGGGGAGAAAATGAATAAATTTCATAATATACAACTCAAACTATTATTGAAAAACCGTATTTTTTTTATTTTGTTTAGAGCTTAACAGTATGTTTGTTTCTATTGTTATCAATACTATCGTTTGGTTTGTCTTTTTTTTTCCACTATACACTTAACCCATCCATTTAGGGTATATTAAGTTATCTGTCCGTATTCAGTAGTTAGCTACTTATTTATTAAATCGTGCAGAGTATAAAATGAATACACATGTATCATACACGAGGGTAAAAGAATTGCCTTTTGAAGTTGGGACTTGAAAATAAAGGGTGTAGGGCGGTTACTTTTAGTAGTGTATTTTTTTTTTTCTGATTTACGTGATCACAGGCCCGTAATACTTTTGCAAAATAATCCTATGATTTTATTATTTTTAAACAGAAAACAAGTAACCTTGCATATTTCCTTGGATAATATAGAAAACGTTTTAATAAATGATTGAATCCCGTTATTTTTAATGAAAAGAAGTCCCCTAGATCTCAGAAGAAGGAAAACCTACTTCAGCAAAAAGAAAGAGCCCTTCAAGAAATCTCTTGGTATAGCTTGAGGTAAAAAAAAGCATGCGAAACGTCAAAATGAGTAAAAAAGCAAATTTAATTAATAAGTGCAGCAAATATAATATTAAGAATCATGCATGCAGGAGAGAGTAAAGCTGTAGAAGATAAAAAAAAAGGACATACAAAAGGAATATGAAAACTAAGGCAATTTTGTGAATGAAAAATATGAAGAGTGACAACAAAACGTCTAAACGGGGTAAGTATTTGTGAATAATTTTAGTATATTGACCGAGATCTTTTAATTTTAACCGTACAAAATTGAGCATCGGATTAGTTAGAGGAGTTCGATAATATTAAAAGTAATCATTAACATTAAAAAATAAAGAAGGCTAAAAATAAACAGTATCAAGATAGATAATCGAAAAAAAAAGATGAAAAGATGAAATCTTGAATATGGACAGAAAGAGAAATAGAGAGAGAAAAGGTACGTAGGGTCCTGTTGCGAGGAGAATGCGAATTCCAGCAGTATAATGTGTAATGTTCATGTTGGTGTTAAGCTTATTAGGCTAGCAACAGTGAAAGTCTGAGTGTTGGAAGAAGGATTGAACAATGCTAACAAGACTATTAAAGTACATCAAAAATAATAAAATCGAAATAAAATAAAATAACTAAAATAAAATAAAATAAAATAAAATAAAATTAAATTAAATTAATCTAAAATAAATAAATTAAAAAATACAACATAAAATAAATGAAAAATAAAATAAAAATTAATTAAAAACAATTAAAATTAAATAAAATATAAAATAGGAAATGAAAATCATTAAAAAATAAATATTATAGTAATTAAAGATGAAAGGAAGTCATTTTAATCACGTCAACGGTGCAAATATAACTAAACTCGCCTTTAACTTTTGGTATCCGTTGGTTATACAGTTAATACCTGTTGTTTTACTTGAAAATTGGCTGAAATTTCCGCTCTTTTTCGTTCTGGAACACAAACAGCTATTGGTTGCACATGAAAAAAAATATTATGCTTTAATTCAAAAAGCAATTTGAAAAAGTCTATTTTGCTGTGAATCTCCGTAAATAGTGTACGTTTCTGACACCGCGGGCAATATTTCCCAAAAACAAAATGACATCAGTCACTATTCATATACGATGATGATTTTTAATTGGGGTGGCAGATATTATTTTTCTATAAATAATAATTAATTATATTAAAATTAGAGGAATTATACCGAATAATTTCACAAGGCCTGATATGTACAATCTATAATTTTACATATTGCCATATAATTATATCATCATATTAATATATACATTGACATCTGGGGACGTCAACATATATGTTTATATAACAACTAACCTGCCATTTGAGTGTAAAATATGGCAATTTGCGTACTTTATTGATTGATAGCAAAATATTTTATAATGCTCCCTATGTAGTCTTTTTTTTGGTTCAATTTTAGAGTTGCCAGGGTTTTTTTTTATTTTTTCGCCGTATTCTATTTGGTCGGCCAGAGAAGGTTTGAAAATAGATAAAGAAGTTTCAAATTGGGTTGGCTGCTAGATTGTAGTTTGGAGAAATAAGCTGGCGCAAGATCCTTCGATCTCATTTTTGAGACCATAGGAGGGGGGGTAAAAAGAGACCAATTCAAATGGAAACATATATTAGGGTGGGGAAAAATTGGAGAAAAGGGAGATTTGAAATAGAGAGAGAAATGACTGCAGTTTTCATATTTACTATAATTATCTATGGTTCTAATATATTACCTTCTCTGTGAGGTAATATTATCTTTTCCTTTTTCTATATTTGTAAATTTGGTTTCCAAACGCGGTTTATGTTGCTGGAATTCAGTCTTCAATAGCTTTATTTAAGAGCACACATAGCCTCAAAAAATGATTAGGTTGTCATACATCTAATTAAATGCTTTACTAACCTTTGGAATAAAATGAATTAGAGTAATAAATTTAAGTAGTAAATATTAAGCGCTAGTTATTCAAAAAATGTGCTACCTAAAATGGGGCTGGAAAAAAAAGGACTAGATTAGAGATGCCCTAATTGCAATGATTGAAATGAAGTGAAATTTTAAACGAAACATCTTCAAAATTTGAAATGAAATTTTCAATCATGATGTTCTTCTTTTTTCGTGTGATAATGTCTATAAGTTACGAGTATGTAGGTGTGTACGAATAGGAGTTTGACTTAGTTATCAGCCACTGGAAGACACTCTACTGATAAGATTTACGTTTCCGAGTCTTCGTAGCCTTTACAAAAGAATATGATTGTAAAAAAAGATTCATATCAATAAAATGTATGCATATCTCATAATAGAAATAAAAGATACAAGGATGTACTAACCATTCCAACAAAGAAGTGCTGTTGATGACCACTGGTAAGAAACTATTCCCTCAATAGTGGCAGTAAACAAAAAACGCTTTTCCGAGCTTAGGGACCCTTTCATAGGGATTTTTAATTTTTCATTTCATCTTATTTTATTTACATATTTATTTATTTAAATTTAGGTTATTTTTGATTATGTCTTATTTCACATACCTATATTTTATATGCAAAATATTATCGAAATTGTTTAGAATATCGATCATAATTGTGTACTGTTTCTTCTGGACCTCAAACTCTATCAGGATTACCATTACTCAGGTTGTCCAGTCAATTACGGTTGAAGATGCTGATGGACAATAAAAGAGTAAAAGTAATAAAAAATTGAAAAATAGAATCGATCGTTATCTCCCCTAGTTACTGAAATAGTTCTGAAGGTATATCTAAGTCATCATCAAATTCACAGTAACAACTGATTACAGCAATTGCGAAAAAAAAAAAAGAATGCGGTATATTGATTACATGTTACATCTGAAGGACAATTTTTTGTATTTCCTCAGACATCACTCCTCCAATTACAGTATCTTACTGACTAGACTTCGTAGTGTACTTTTTTTTTCAGGTGATTACATCTTTCGTGTATTTAATTATTTTTTATTATTACTGGCTTATGTCTTGCAATCTATGTCTAACAAGCCTCGTCACCAAGTTCCTGAAAAAACAATTAAAAATAAATAAATAAAAAAAAGAACATACATTAGCCCTGAGGCGGAACCCATTTTAACTTGCGTATACACGACTAAGAATAACAATTGAGGGTATACCAAAAATATATATGTGCAGGTGCAGATGTCGGACGCTTTAAAATAATAAGAAAATTAGAATTTACCTAAAATAAAATAAGATAATTGTTGATTTTTAGCACACTAAGCTCAAAGCGGGGTCTGGGAGATGCATGTACTGATCCAGGCAAAGGCACAAACTTGGCTCAATGTATACCAAAGAGGAAAAACTCAAAATTAATCGACAATGAAACGTGAAAATCATTTAATAAAGTCAGTGGAGGAAAGGCGATCTAAGTGGTGGTGACTGGAGTCAAGTTTTTAGTGTGGTACACTTTCTTTGAGATGAGCTGATATGGAAGAAGATACCAAGGTGGGGGAGCATGGCTGTAGTACATATATAAGATATATATATACAAACATACGTACGTACATACATGCATAGATGGGTGGATATCGAAAACAAGAGATTGAAATGACAATTTCTGTTTTAGAAGAGTTTTAATGGAGATAAGTGCAGGGTGAAATAGATGCTGACGTAGAGAATAATTAAGGTAAGATCCGAAGAAAGAGAGCAGGTTCCAAAAGAGGTATCGATGAATGCAAAATAAGGAAATATTCGATTTATACGCATAAATGAAAAATGTATTGTGAAAATGTAGAAAGGAGAGTATATATATACAGAATAGAGTTAAAAAGATAAGATGTAAATGTAGGTGTATATGTATATTACTGGTTACAGTTACCATTATGAATATCGAAAAAATCTGAATATATAAATTTGTTCGGTGGACCGTGGTTCGCGACTGCAAGGTGAAACTGATTGCTACTCGTCAATTGTTCTGTACTACGTAATCACTGGTTACTAATTTATTTGAAAAAAGACAGTGTCTTAGAAATTAAATGTAAATTTCATTCAAATATTCCAAATGCCAATAGTTCTAACATTCCATGGAATATTCAGTAACGAAGGCAGTGTAGTTAAAATTTTGCTCGTAGGCCTTACAGTTTTAAAACACGTTGTGCTAGTAGATATTTTCAGATATAGGAGTATTAAACAATGATAGACGAAAGGAGGAAACGAAAAAATAAAAAATTGAAAAAGAAAAAGAAGAAGGTTTTATCAACACTGCTTTAACAGCTACATTATGGATTATTATGCCCTATTGTTGAGAACATTATGGATAATATCTTATTTACATCGTGATTAAATCTTGCTATTGATGAATGCTTTTTTATAATTTCAATTTCTAGCAGTAATTAATTGTTTAAATAAAAATTAGGAATAATTTACAATAATTTTATTTTTTTACCTAAACTGATTTTTTACTTTATTTTGTTTTTTGAATTTTTAATTTTAAAGATTTGGGGTGATTTTAATTTTTTTTAACCTCATGTACACTTCCGTTTTGGTTTATAACACAGGTACATTGAAATGCCTCTCGGATAAAAAAAAAGCTTACATTGCAGCCGTTGATGTATACTTACATCATTATGTCCCACACCATGCACAAACAGGACATTAAATTTAGTTGTTCCTGATTTAAAGTACGCGGAGTGAGTGATGATGGATACACTACTTTATTTTCCATATAAATTCACTTCTAACTAGGTTACCAAAACATACATGAAAAGGAATGGGTAGTTTGATCTTAACATTATTAAAAGGTGTATATTTATGGGAATGGGAATAGCAATAGTAATATGTTAGAATTTTTAAAATTAAATTTCAATCTCTCTTTTTTTTTTTATTTATACTTTTTCCTTAGATCCTGTCATTATTTCAAGCTTCACGATAGTAGTAATATTCAAAAAGTATTATGCAGAGATTTCAAGGCAGGGTAAAGAGATAAACATAATATAATGGCGTATAGAAAGTAAGACCGTCAGATTGAAGTCCAATTCGAGTGATAAAGAGGAAACTTTAAAAAATAATAATAAATAAATAAGTAAATGAATAAATGAATAATTAAATAAATAAATACTGATATATGAAAGTTTTTAGCTAAAAGAGTCAAAGCCAAAAGTAAATACATGAAATTAAGAAGGGAAATAAAAATATTACCAAACAAAGGTGTAAAAAGCTAAAAAGGAAAAAAAAAAATCAATGTATATTTATAAAATTACATGAGTGAAATCCGAGCATGCCAAATACAGTTAATGCTTTAAAATATTATATAAGTGATTTTGAAAATCTTTTTTTATTTTTAAGTGCATTGAATCTTTTTTATTTTTATTTTTATTTTTTAGTATAATTTTATTTTATTTTTTGTTTTTATCGACTTTTCATTATACATTTTTTTATTTGTGCTTATTTCTTCTTTCAGCTTTATGCTTCGGGTTTTATTCTTAAATTAAATTTATTTTTTGAGCTTCCTGTAATCATTTATATTTTTTAATTTTTATTTTTATTTTAATCTTTCATTTCATATTTTTTGATCTCTTTGGCCTCCAAAAAATACAAATATAAAGAGTACAAGAAATCTCTCAATTGGAAGGGAATTAGATAAATTATATACTAATTATTGATCATATTATAAATTGATGCATGAGTGCAGCAGTTTACTATCCAGAAGAAACTAAGAATCATTTACCAAGTTTGGTTGAAATTATGCTGCCAAATGATGGAATTATCACCAATACCAACCATTCACTGATCAACCTTGGAGGATTGGGACATCAAACTGGTGGTGGACTCGTTGGAGGTAATCTTAATCATCTTAATCATCTTAATCATCATCCCCACCATAGCCTTCTTAATAATAATAACAATATTAATAACCATCAGGTTCTGATTCTGAACCTTAATAATAATAGCCATAGCCATAACCCTATTCTTAATCCAAATTCTACCAATTCAATTTCCAATTCAAATAATAGTACTGCTGGTGCTGGTACTTCTGTAAATTCTGTTACTGCCAACTCTTCTGCCGCTAATATTTCGACTGCAAGCAATCCTTCTGCTTCTTCTGGTGCTGCTATTGGAGCTGCTACTGGATCCGGTTCTGCTGCCAATACTACCAGAAGCAGCCTTTCTGGAAGTTCTGCTATTGATAACAATAGTACCAATACCAACACCAGTAATAATAGTCCGCTTTCGCTTGTCAATTCTGCCGGTACCAACACCACCACCCATTCACTTTCCGCTGGTGGTTCACTTCAACCATTATCAGGAACCGTCCACAATATGAATGCCGTTGGCCTCCAGCATCATCTCCCAGTCCACCTTCAACAACAAGCTCAGCAACAACAACAGCAACAACAATCAAATGCTTCTCCTTTCCAATACCGTGGACCGGATAGATGTACTTGTAAGAATAACCAAAATAGAATCCCCAGACCAAGAAATGCTTTCATCTTGTTCCGTCAAAAATACCACCAATCTGTGTTGGATGAAGGGACCGTCTGTAGAACCAATCCAGAAGTCCTGAGAGAATTAGGTAAACGTTGGAGATCATTATCCCAACAGGAAAAGGAATATTGGAACAACTTGGCTGAAGAAGAAAAAGTATCCCATGCCAAAAAGTACCCTGGCTACAGATATACCCCTAGAAGAAATGGTAAGAATAAGAGCTGTGATTTCTGTCGTCTCAAGCAAATTAGACAACAACCAAGATCCCAACTGTATGACTATCTGATGCTGCTGCAACTGCAAATGCTGCGTTCTCCTTCAGCTCATCTGTCTGGTCACCTGCTGTTCCTGGGACAACTGCTGCAAGCGTTATACGGACCAGGACAAGGACAAGTCCCAGTTCAAGTTCAATATTCACAGGCAGCCACTTCTATGGGACACAATGGTGGACCACCGCAACTTCAACATCAACTTCAACATCAATCACAACATCAATTTGCTCCTTTGGGACCTCAACCTATTGGAATGGGGATGCCTCAATTTGCTGCCCAACAATTGGGACTCCCCATGGTTCCTGGTAACAATTTGAATTTGAGTAACAATAGTAGTATCTCTGGATCCAACAATACCCCAGTGTTAACTGCCACATCCATTCCTCAAAATCAAAATGGTCAACTTGTGGCTGCTCCATATGTTCAATATGTTCCATTCCAACAACCAAACATTCCAATTACTTATGGAGGTAACGAAGGTGGTTTACAATATTCCGGTGTTAATGGTGGAGCTGCTCCAGATCAGAAATTGCTGCCTTTGAGTGCTCCTACTTCAGAATTTGTTGATCAAAGATACTATGTTCCTACCATGGACGCTAACTATCAGATATAGCCTGGCGCTATAAATAGATAACTATACTCATGGATAATGTAGATAGAGTAGAGAGAGTAAAGAAAAAAATGTAGAGAGTATAGAGGTGTAGAGAAGTTAGTGTGTTATACAGTCTATTGTAGAAGGCTACTGCGATCGGTCTGTAGACTGTTAGACTCGTAGGTTTAGATCATCGTCGTATTTGTGGTTAAACTTTGGCACCCCCTGGCTTGCATATTCGTTTTGAAACTTCCGGTAATCCTTGCCCAGTTCGCTATATACTCTTACAAAAATGAGATGAAATTTAACGTGGGAAAGTTTAAATGGTAAGAAAACACTTCCATTTCATAGATAGCCCCCAGAGAGCTTAATTTTTTTAGTTTCGATTAAAGTCGTTAATAGTAAAAAAAAAAGTTGGCCTGAAATAAGTCCTGTTATATCCGCCCCTCTAGTTTCAATATTGCCGCGTGTGTGGCTTTATGGCTTAGGTATAGCAAAGAGTAAAATAAAATAAAAAACTTTTTATTTTTGTTCACTTATTTTTAGATTAAGTTTTTTTTCTAATGACCTCTGCCGTCATTTTTATTTATCGGTGGGGGTTGGGGGTTGGAAGGGTTACTGGATTATATGAAAATAATAAATTTTTTGGTTATCAGTTTTTGCTACTGATTAATCGTACGGCGTTAAATAGGTAATCCATATCATATCTTATTCATGTAAATATGTCTGTATGTATATATGTACATCAAACTTAGAGTGAATACACGCCTATTGGTCTCACCCTAGCGAATAAACTCATATTGTCAAGTTCATCTACCAATACATATAATGACAGGTTTACTCAAGGAGAAACAATAAGGTGGATTTACAAAACAAAGAGCAATCAAGGGCAATCAAAAAAAATAGGTTAGATTGACGACGATACATCTGAGAGAAAGCAAGTAAAACCAAAAGAAAAAGTCTCAAAAAATAAAAATTAAGAAATAAGTAGTTATTAAAAAATATTAGAACAATTGAATTATAATTAAATTTAAAACTGGATAAATTGATTTTTTTTTTTTTGGTTATGAAACTAATGAAGTAAATACTGTTACATGGAAAGTGGAATTTCAGGTTATCAAACAAAAAGAAAATTGAAGGAGGCAGTGGTAATTTACAGTGTGCAATAGTTTTTTTTCGAGAATCAACTATACATATATCGATGAATGGATATTTATTTTCAAAAGTAAGAACGCTGAACTGCTAGTCAGTTAGAACATGAAAAACGTCAGCGATATTTTTTATGCTTGAAATCTATATATATATATATCACAAAATATAATAGTTACATTTATATGATACTTATTTTCCAGGTCTGATCAAAATTAAATATTTTTAATTGATTTCTTCTATTTTAATCATTATGATAAAGCAAACGGTCTCTTTATGCACCCACGCACCCTTTTGACGAAAAGGGTAATATGAATAATGAAAGCCGAATCAGAAAGACTAAAGGGGAAGTAAAAAACAATTTTTTCTCTTTATGTATATAGTAAATATTGATTTTTTTTTCAAATAAACAATAGAGGAGACACTAAAAAGGAAAAGCGACCTCATTAAGTTTTAAACATGTATTAGTCTGAAAAAGTTAGCAAACACGATCTATGATGTATATTAAAAATAAAAATAAAAAGATCGTGGCGCAGTTTCCACTGCAGGGGTATAAAGCAATATGTACTATCATTCAGAGCAAAGGTAGACGGTTAAACCTTTTAGTTGGAGTGTTGTAACAAAATCACAACAAACAACGTTCGTAAGAGTTGTGGCATCAAGTAGTAGGAGATGACAGTTGCGTTACGATATATTTCATGATGGTCGAAAGACTTTTAGAGTATATCTTTAGAAAATTGACTTTACATAATTTTGTTCTCTATTGTTTTTTTTTTTCTTTGAGGTGAATTGCATTCGTACCTGAGCTTTGTCAAACTAACACTTTCGAAGGTTTTTATTTTCCGTAAAGTATAGCCTACGTATGTTAGGTTATGGTTAGCTTGGGTTATGAAATCCTGGGGTTGTTCCGACATTGCAGATACTATCTTCTTGTTTCACATTTATATGAAATTTACTGAAAAGGAAGAGCACTTCGGGAAAAGAAAGCAACGGAATCGTGTTGAGTCTCTTATGATAATCACCTTTACATATATAATTGAAACAAAAACTTGGGGTGTAAACCGATAACGGTTAAGATTGAAAATTAAAGAGTAGGTAGGGACTTATTTTTTCTTATTGTATATGAAGGTACCGCACATTGATTGTGTTATTGTAATGCACTTACAATTGAGGTCCTTCGAAGAGAAGCCATGGAAACTACGGAAAATCGGCCATATTGCATACTTCGCTATCCGTTGATTACATATGGGTTAACATAATTTATTAGAAAAAAACTTGCATGCAATTTCAAGTTTTTACTCTAAAGAAATACTAAGCTGGGTAAAAAAAAAAAAGTTTAGACCCAATCACGTAATTCCGATTCCCGGGAGTCTATTTTAAATCTCCTAATGATATGGATTGTTTTAAAAAAAACTTCCGTAATACACGTGTCTGACACAAAAGAATAAGTATAGTCTAAGCAGCACTTGACTTAAATGAGTGATCTTAGGCAAGCTCTTGACCGAAAAGCCGTTTTGAGCTCGGCATTCAAATAATGTGGTACATAATGTCTCCGTCAGCCTTGAAAAACCCCTGGGGAAGAAAGATCTAAGCGATTTGGAGGGAGAAAAGGGGTAGCAGAAAAAAGCGAAAAAAGTGAAAAAACAAATGCACAATGGGCTTCTTGGGAAATAGTAAGTATATTTTGATAGAAGTGAAAAAAAGTTGATAGTTAAGTCTTATATTTTTACGAAATATTTATTGGCACATTTAAGTAATGTCTTCTCTAAGGATGGATCAATATAGCATACCTTGTTAGTATGGTTAGACTGCAAGGCCCCAAATTTCAAACTCTGGCGAAACCCCCCACGCTTGTTATGGTGGGGAATCAACTTTTAAACAGATGAAAGCCGAGGTGAAAAAAATAATGGAGGTTAAAATTAAATAATTATTTTTATTCTTCGTTAAAAGATGGAGGAGGGAAGAAAATTACCGCAATGACCGTAGAAATAAAATTAAATGCTTTAAGAACAGCTACAAATAAACAACTGAGTAGTCTAAACTTGTAAAGTGAAAGTATGTAACGACTTACCGAGAGGTTGGTTTAAGGATAGACGTTCATAGATTTAGTTTAAGAATTAAAAAATTAAAGCTGAGACAAAAATCTTGAATTTGGAAATAATTTAAAATTAAATAAATTTCATAACAACAAATTCCTTCGTTGAGATCTGAGTACAATGTGCCGGTAGTAAAAACAATATATATTATTTCCAGTTGAATTTTCGATGTAAAATTTAACATAGGTAGTGTTCCATGTCTAATAAGTGCTGCAACCGTAAAAGGATAGAAAAGAAATATAGGGGTATCGGAAATAAGATAAAGTGGTGCTTGGTAATGAAGTGACTGCGGAGGTTTCTCTTCATCGGGCAAGAAGAATCCATTGCTTTTGATATAGTGGCCCAAATGCAACTTATTCATGTGTTATGGTGGTATATGCATAATGCTTCAACATTGAATGGTACTTGATAAAAATTAGGTAGACAAAATAATGCAAGAAAAAAAACAATGCTTGAAAAATATATATCTTACTGTATCAAAAAGTGAGTAAGACATTGGAAGTAATTAATTCTATATAAAGCCATTATCATTCGCCAAAATGTAAGACATATTAATCGATTTAGTTTACCAATTATACTTACGAGTACATTTGCTTTTTCTTTCGTGTATTTTAGCCTGATTGTATCTCTGAATACCAGTATGGAGACAAAAAATAATAAAAAAAAATGAGTTAGAGCCATTCATAAAATGCAATGCACATGGTTTATAAATAATATCATTTATATTGCAGCTAATTTCGAAATTTACCGAACTAGTATTATAATATGCAGACCAGTAAGTTTATGTAATCAAATATTATTTTAGCAAAAATAAATATAAAAAATAAATATAAAAAATAATCCCAAAGCAAGATTAAAAAAACAACATGTAATAAATTAAGAAAAAAAATATGAAGGATCAAATGATCGAAACCCGGTATTTTCTGTTTACTTAGAATCATATTTTTACATTTCTATATAAATCCAAGTCATTCTTTTTTTTTACTTTAACATATCAATTGCACCTGATATTACATAATTTTTACCTTGGTGTGGTTAATGTTTTCTAATTATCCTGATTTAGCATTATTTACGATTCCTCTTCGGTAATTCTTGCCATCACCCTTATTTTACAAACGTAATTAGTTAGTTAGTTAGATAGTTGTTACTTACTTCTGATGTTGGCATTGACTACTCTTATTATTAATTTTCAATACTTCGCTATATGATGATATCACCTACTCTACCTAGATACCGAGTTTAATTTTTTTTCCTCAATTATAGTATATACTTTCTTTCACTTCCAACTCAATAAAATTTCCCATGCGACTGTTTCATTTCTTTGCGATGGTGTTGGTAAATAAGTGCTTTTAAACAGTAGAATCATCCTGAGCTATTCGAGCAATAAATATATTTGCCATTACTATTAGTCGATTTTTTGGCTAGCTATCTACCCCTGCATTACACATGAAGGATAATACGGCCACTAGAGAGTAAGTCACAGAATGACAATGTGGAAGGAATTTATTATGCAAGGGCTTGAGGTATTAAAACGAAAGGACACACAAATTAAGGCGAAGATATAAATTGTGGGAATAAAAAAATATACATATACATGGAAAAAAAAATAGTGCAAAAAAATTTCAATTGAAGAGAATTATGTAGTTACGATTAATGAAAACTTATCTGATACTCTAAACTACTGTAAAAACATATCTCAATTAAATTTAGGTTTCTCCAATTTTCTAGTGAAGGTTCGCTTTCTGCATACTTGCAAAGATCTAATTGTATGTAAATTAAGTTAATGATTTTTTATAAAAAAAAATGGAGGGCTCCAGCGAACAGCATCGATTATCGAATATTCATTTGCATCTGAAACTTTCAAAAAACAATGCTCGGGTATTTTAGTACAAATCCTTGTTATCTTCTTCGCAAAATCACCCTATCTACCGCTACATCAAGGGGAATGGGGGCTGCAAATCACTTATACTTAAAATATGTTTCAGGTAAGAAATCTTAACTTTAAGTATTTATTTATTTATTTATTTATTTATTTGAATGCAAGTTTAAGACAACAACTTGGTGGCGTACTATTTTTTTGCTATGACTTCTTATCCTTTTTCTCACAGTCCCATTAAATAGGGTTTAACTGAACTTGAAGTTTCTTGTGTAAACAATCCTAGCTTATAATTGTGCTTTAAATGACGTATTTAGATTCGGTTCATCTGTAGATTTCTATTATTTCAATAAAATACAAATATGTGCGTACTCTATTTGTGTGAGTGTCAACGTGAAGTACACCATGGAAGGTTTATATATGGTCTACTTCTATTGCTCCTCCCCTTTATTTGTATTACGCATGTTTAACCGAATATCATATTTTCTCTGCGATTGGGTTTGAGTTATATACCAATCGATAAGTTAATGGGATATATTATATTGGCTCCAGTTCCGCTCTGTAACTTCCTTTGAATCTTGCTTACTTCGACTTAATGTGGTATTCTTTGGCAATTAGGAGTCAGAGAACAAATTAGGTTCAGTGTGCGAATTTCAAGAGCTTAATATTTACTTTACACTAATTCAGCCTCTCTATTAATTTATTTAAAAAAAAACAAAAAAAACAAATGCAAATGCAAGCAGATAATTAATTTTTAGAATAATTGCCATAATAATTAGTTCGGATTATTTTTTGATGAGATTCCGTTTTTCACTTCCTAATTCATCTCAACTTTTTCCCACACCAAGTTTAATTTTTCCAATGTTATACATTTTTGTATTGGATACCATGCTGTAGAAATTAAAGGTGAAATGAGGACTACAGTGTTCATCACCATCGCGTTAAGGTTGATCACAAAGAGCAAAAAAAAAGTTAATGTAGACGTAATGTAAGAAGCGTATGCTGAGAAAAAATATATATACTTGTTAAGTCCTCTACTTGCCTAGCACAAGACTTTAAGTAAAAACTTCTACAAAATATTTAATGGTATCTTTGATTTAATGATGACCCTTGAAAAAATTCCAGCTTGACAATCTTTTTTTCGTGTAAGAAGAAGAACTTCTGGTTGGGAAACCACATATCAGTGGACATTTTTTGTTTTTCTTAATGCTATAAATCTTGCTTACTTATTAGATCTTATCCAAAATCTAGTAATACCAAATTCCATTGTAAAATGAAACAAAACTCGGACTTCTGTACATTTTTTAATTCACATGCAATATTAAAAAAAATCATAGAAAAATTTTTAAGACAAAAGTTATCAAAATTATTTAATCAACTGCAGTGCATATCCTACATGTTGTGTAGTGTATAAAAATATCTGCCTTCTACATGCATTCAAAAAGCGAGTGGGAGTACGACAGGTACTAATAGCGCGAACTCTTTGTAGTTCAAGTATCTTACAATCGTAATGTATAGACATGCAGCATTCAAAAGCTATCAGGCGGAATTTTTTTGTAAAAGTACACGGAAATCAGCTGCGTTTTCCTTTGAAAATCAAATACTACCTCATCGTAACTACCATTTCAAGGCTTTTTTTAGCGCTTATAATCTCAGTTATCGCTAGATTGGATCCGCAAAAGTTATTCCGAGTGTAATGTGTAATGTGATCTCACTATACTTTTACTTCTACATTTATGTCCAAGTGTATGTGTAGAACGATTGAAAAATATTCCAAAAAGAGGCTAATCTCCATCGCCTTACAAAATCTTGGGTCTAATTTATGGTGTTGTATTCATAAAAGCAATTTGTTTGCATTCCTTTTTGGGCCCACCTCCGCTAGCAGCGGCTGAGGCTGATACCTGTAAACTAATCTCTCTGTAGAAAGCACACATCTTCAATGTAAAAAATCAAAGTGGATTTTAAAAGTAGGATAGTCGAATACTTATAAAATTCTAATTCTGCTTTATTTCCTCTTTCTATTTCAAAATGAGCCCCCTCTTCAAGTAGTCTTTTGATTAAACGAATGGCATCTTTGCAACCACTTTCGCCTTGGTTACCTAATATTCCATCATAGTGATACAACTTTATTGTCTCCGCCGGGGTATTCGTTGCCGCTAACTGAGAATACAGTCAAAACGTTACAGACCAGTTGATATTTGTTAGATCTATTTGGTGGAATTCCATTCATATACAAATTTAATTATTACCTCTTAAGACTTGCCGTTCTCAAGATCCGTGCTACAGTATTGCAGTCCATGGGGATCTGTACAATTGATTTCAACTTACCTGTACTACATGATATATTATTCCATATGTTTATATTAATTAGTCCGTTTGAATACCTTTATTTTTTTTTGTTAATCCCCGGGCACTTCTTGAGGCCTCCCTTCTTCCAGATATAAAAAGTAAAATGAGATTTCAACTCACTGAAAACCCCGTTTCTAGTCATTTATAATTAAACCAATTGTACTTATCAGAATGATAACCCTGGCCAATATGTGAGTTTTCTTTCCAGTCGTGTCTCTTTAATCATTAAAAAGCAAATTAATGATCTCTAAACTTTGAATCATTTTCTAAAGTTCTCTTAAAAATCGTCACCCAAGCTATCAATGGTAATAGTTTCACCTGGCTTGAATGCTGGTAAACCTAAGAATGGACAACCATCACATCTGAAAGCGTCACCAAGAGCACAACTTCCACAACCTCCAGTTTTACCTTGAACGGTGAAATCAATTTCAGCCATATCTTGTTCAGTAAATTTAAGTAATTCCCCTTCGGTTTCTCTTTGTTTAATTCTTTCTTCAATTTTTAAGGCTTCAGCAGTGGCCAGTTGAGCCAATTTACCTAAAATTGAATCTTGTAATGATTGAGTCTTGTTAATTTCTTCTTCTTCGAGTTCTTTAAGACCACAGGTACAATCTTTACAAGCCTTTCTACGCTTCTTCTTGGTTATATCACAAGATCTTGGAGTAATAAGGGTTTGAGACATACCTTGAGAAGTAGTAGCAAAAGATGAAGCAAGTTCATCTTCACTAACCAAGTCATCTTCGTTATCTGTATCAGAGAAGTACAGAAGCTTTGTGTCTTGTAATTTACGTTTCATTTTATTTTCTTCTTCTTCAACGTTGGCATCTTCTTCCAGAGGCAGCATCAGGGAGTCAGTCAAACCACCACTCTTTGGAGAAGAAGGTTCATCGTTAATAGAAAGCTTTTTGAATTGTGGTAAGGCTTTGAAACCTCCAAATTTAGGTTTATTGGCGTTCAGTTTAGCACCGACTTTTCTTCTTAATTGGAAAGTTTCAGCGGACTTGACTGGTTTCTTCCATTCGCCAGTTTCACTGATTAAAAATCCACTAGAAATAGCGTCCAAATTTTGGTTCAGAGGCAAATCACCAGTGAATACACCACCTTCTTTCAAGAGTTCTGCAATCACAGAAAGGGCAGCAGCAGGTATGGATTTATCGTCATTTGGGTTTAAATAATGAATAGTTTGGAAAGAGTTGTTTTGTAAAGATTCAACTTTATGGTTCGCCACTCTATCGATGACTTGTTGTTGAACAGAGCCATACTTGGACTCCAAGTTGGCACGGAGATCAGCAGCGTTTTGCTGTTGTTCTTGATCGGCAACAACAGTTGGATGCAACAAGAAAAGGGTGGACATTGTAGATATTTCACAAGTTAATCACTAGCGATGACTAATAGCAAGATCTAAATAGCAGTTATTAAGTGGCTAATGGAAGTAACAACTAAAAAAAATCAAGTGACTTCCTTAAGATGTTGCAGTTTCAAAGTGCTGCAAAAAAAAAATTACTAATTCGAGGGGCTACTTATAAGGGGACACTAAAAGTAGGCAAGAAAAACCGGGTATAATGGGGTAATCTTGAGTTTTCCCTTGTATATAATAGTGGGTACACTAGATCAGCGGGCTTCGTCCAATATTTAGCTCAGCAAGGTGTCTATATTCTACACCTATGTCTTCGTATGTGTCAGTTTACAGACAAAAAATTTTGTCCTTCCGAGATTGTAGCATTGCTTTATATACGCTGGGTGCAGGAATATGGCGTAATGAGGAACTGCAGGTGAATCCCGGAAAGAAAAATATATTTGTAATGGTCACCCACAGGGTTCGCTTGGCGATGGGGGGATTAGACAGGTCAGCGAGCAAATATAGAGATCTAAAGGGAATTGGATTTGGATCTGGAGTGGGTTAGTAGAGGGTAAATGGGATATAAATGTAGATTAGAATGGAGATATGACTATGGATATTTTCATTGAGTTATAGAGGTGAACTAGAGGTGGTTTGGACTATAGATGAATGATGAATATTGGATGTTACAATAAAGGGTATATAGGATAAGTGTACAGCTTGAGAGTAATTATTCTTAGTCAGCCGGTATTCAAAAGTATGCAATTAGGTAGATGCGCAAAATATTACTGTGCTTTCTTTTTTTATTTTAATATATTTATTATTTTTATTAATATTTTTATATAAGCAGTAATGGCAGCTACGATAATCACCCACTTCTGGTTAGTAAGGGCCCCGTATATCTATGTCACTGCCTTATCTCGTGACAAAACTCTGCCAATGGAGATTACTCATTTAATTACTTTGTTTAGTCATCAAAACCGAAGCACATTTCGTGCGCAATTCCTGAAAGCGCAACGCCGGAAGCGGCTCCCAAGCCTGGGTGTATGGGTGTAGTGCCCCCAAGGGAGTATAGAATTACCTCAACTACAGCTCTACAACAATTGACAGAGAGAATCCTGGTTTCATACAAGAAGGTACCATGTACCATAAACTGAATGTGTATACCAGAGGATTGAGTTCAGACCACCGAACCTTGTCCGAAAGGTCACCTCGATGCTTGTTTCCCACTTTTCCATGACTCCTGATGTATACTACTTTCTTCGATGCTTACTTTGGCTGGCCCACTCATTGGCTACAGTGATGGCCTTGATCACGCCATGCAAGTAGTGAGCTATTTATGCCAATTATAGCCAATGGACTCAGTGTAGTAGTGTCTTATATAATCCCAGACTTATTGTGTTGCTGCTATTGAATGTGAATCATAATCATTTCCCGTAATCATCCTTTGTCTCTCTCCGTTGACTTCATGTAGTCATAATCTTTTGGAATAAACTCGGAAGCGTAGTCATCACAATTGATGGTAGACTCTTTTTTTTTTTTAGCCACCTTCCAACAGCGCTCCGGAATTGCTTTTACACTTTTTAACACTTTATTCGATTCGTTTACTAGTAACTCTACACGGTGCACCGTTAGGATTCATAGTAACTATGATGACTGCGATTTCCACTATTGTTTATTGTCTTTATTTCTGATTTCCTTTCTCGTGCACATACATGATTCCCAGCCCCGGTGTTACTCTCTCTCCCTAGATTTTCTAGATAATGTAGATTACTTGCTTATTGTCTTATTTTCTTTTTCCGCCAGGCATGGACTTACAAAGCCTGTGGTAGCCATCACAACACCAAGGGTAGTGCTACAATCGTATTTGTACTAAACAATCGGCATTTTGCTGTATAATCATATTGTTGTTCCCATTGCTACTTCAGCTACGGAAATTGGAGGTTTGCCCTTATTCGTGATTTTCGTGATCAACGCCTTCTTCATTCGCATCTGCTACATCCGTTACGGGGTATCAAATACTATGTACCTTCTTTGTATCAAACATTCTTCTCTTGTACACTCCTCATTACTAATTGCTAGAACCTAATCTTTAGTCTCCTGCATTCCCTTCTTGTGCTTTCTCCAGACCATAAATGCACGCTAGGACCTGCTTGTGTAGCCATATAATAGGTAAACGAATCGGTTCTTGGATCCATTCTTCCGTCAATCCAAATAGGGGCGTGGTTTCTTCCATAAAACTTGTTTTTCAATCACTATATTTTCCCAATACGAATATGTAATATTCTTAGGCATCATAGTAGTCTTCTTTTTTGTGATATTTTTGAATTTCTTTTGCATCATACTACATTATCTTACATTATCTTTATCTCTTGATGCATATTAATGAATCATTGCTCAAATAAGTTTATTACGAAGAATATGTCAAACACCGAATGATTCAGTCTGGGCCATGATGCCAAGAAATGGATTACCTTTGTTTGTCGTTATCGATTTTAATTTTAGCTTTTACTACACGTTTCCTACGTATTACTGGAACTACATGTCTCTTAAATATGCCGATCATAGATTGAAATTAGATTAAAAAGCGTGTTGTTTCAGATAGAATATCTACCTATTATCGAATTTGTAGATATAAGATATCCCCCATATTATGACAGTTACGTCTCGCTCGTTCGCTCTATATACTTATTCCACTACCAAAAGCGTTATTATTGTTTTCTTCATCATCTGGATCTTCTTATCTCGTCTCTTTTCATCTCTTATACTCTATTGTTACAGTTTCGTGATCACAAAGCCAGCTCTGTTAGTCTGCGTCCGCCTCCTCGTCCGTTTCGTCATTTTCAATGTCTGTTTCGTCATTATCAGCCTTATGTGTATTTGAATATCGTCTTATTAAACCACTTATTGGAGGAAGTACCGTTTGATGCGAGGGGCTCCCAACCGACAGTGTACTGTTTAAACTAGTAGTTCTACTATGACCTCTACTTGGAGTGAATTGAACTTTTTGAGGTGATGATAATGACATTAAGGATAAAACTGCATCTTCTTCGCCTCCTTTCAGCTCATTGAGAGCTACGTTTATTGGAGGAAGCTTTAATGGAAAGTTTGGTTGTTGGTTTTGTTGGCTTTCTTGCTGTTGTTGCTGTTGGTTCAGGCTCAGATTCAGTTGTTGCTTTTGATTTTGGAATTGTGTGGGTGGAGGAGTTTGAATGGCGGTATGCTTGGGACTTGACAGAGGTTGTCCCAAGTTTTGCAGAGACCTTCTATTTGTTGGTTTGTGGGGAGAGGGAGAACTTCCTACTGGGGTTTGTTGATTAGGAAGCTGTTGACTTAAAGATTGAAATCCACTATTAGGTTGGGCAAGGTTTTGGTTTACTCCACTATTCAAGGAATTACGATTTCCACTGAAACTTGATCGTGGACGACGTTTCTGTCTTTGTAAAGCGGCCATAAGAGCACTATGGGCACTAGTTTCTTCGTCAGGGCTCGGAATGTTTACTCTTTCACTAAACAAATGAGGAGAGTTCAGTAATGATTGGGCAGCGGAAGCTCTAGCAGCTTGCTTTTCAGAAAGGTACAGACCTTTAGTAGGCAGATTATCTTCACTAAGTTGACCTGGAGCCAAAGGTGGCGGTATTTTCGGAGGCAGAGAGAACCCAGTGCTTACTTGGTAAGGAGATTTTTGTTCTGAAAAATCAAGAGCTTTCCCTAAATCTTGCATCAAGTTATTTGAATAAGTATGAGAAGTACGGTCTCTTGGGGTTTGTAATTGAAGTGGTAAGCCTTCGCCCAAATTAACTTGAGGCCACAGAGCTCTTGGCAGAGAAATATCACTTATCACTTTCAGAGAAGTTATCTTATCTCTTTGAATTCTACCTAAGGCCAGCAGTAATCGATTTTTTAACTTGGACAGAATTTCAGTCAATTCTTCTCTTTGTTGTTGTTGTTCCTTGTCATCGATGAAAAGTCTTCTACCTGGAGAGAAAAACTGAGGAGTTTTCTGTAATTTATGAGCTGGAGCTTCTGAGTCCAATTCATCTTCCAGCAGAGAGATAGTGGCATTATCCATTTCAGAGCCAGTGGCTCTAGCTGATTCAGTTAGACTTCCCCTGGCAGATCTTAAATGGCCCCCTCTCAAGGAGGCAGAAGTCCGACGAGGAGTCTTTAAACCTTGGGCATACGGAGATGCCACATTGTGGGCATTTAATTTATAGTCGGGGCTCTTATATACCAGTTGGCGTTTCACTGCTGGCAGAAAGGGCACGTCAACTTGTTCAGGAGTGGTCATGAAGACTCCTCCGGACAATCTCTTCAGTTGTCTACGAGAAGGAGGAGTCTGAGGAGGCTGAGGTTCCATCTTGACTACCTTAGGCAGCAGGACTGGAGTGGACGGTTTACCAGTCATTGTTTAAAGGAATAGCGACCGTATACTGCTCAACTGCTCAAAGGGGTGTATGACTTGCTGAAAAGGGGCTACAAATATTCGTGGTTTGATGGTTAGAGTTTGAAAGAATCTCTAGGGAGTGCTGGGGAGGGGGGTGGCTAATTATGGGGCCCTTTAGGTTGTGTAGTTTCAGTTTATGAAGGGACTAGAAGACTGATGGGATGGTAAATTAGTAACAGTACAGCTATTAGGAACGAATGCAACAGCAAAACCAAAACGTAGATCAGGAGTGTAACGTAAATATCGCTGGTGCCCAAGGTGACCCAGTGCAGTGAGGAGAAGGAAAGTGGTGGTAAAAAATTGGAGGGAGAGGGGTTGACACTAGTCGAAACAGGAACGAAAAAGAAGCCAAAGGGAAGATAATTTTTCGCACAATGTAGCGTACTTGTAAGTGTTCAAGTGCGTGTGGGCTAATCTGAAAACACTGGGTGTTGTTTTCTGTCTGCTGGTTTGAGCTGGCCTGGAAAGAGTTGTTTGGTAATTTAAAAAAGGGTTCCAATTTTGGTCACTTTTTGTTATTTTTTTTAGTCTTAATATTTTTTTCTTTATTATTTTTTTTTCGCATTTACTATTTTTTTGGCTTAGAAATTGGTGGTAGAAAAAAATAAAATGTACGAAAAACAAAAACACAAAAAAACTTAAATAGAAGCAGAAGAAGAAGAGAACAAGCAGGAGATAAAAGAGAGCATTATCTTTCGCAGCTGTCAGAGGAATGGAAAGGGTGAAAAAAAAAGAGTTTATGAGTATATGAGTATATAGATGTATAAGGATGTTTATTTATGTGTATGTGTACAAATATGATTTTGGGTTTGTGCTTGAGCTTGAGATGTGTTACAGGTGCGTAGGCTGCTTAAAGTGTGTTGTAGGTGTTGTAGGAGTAGTTGATGGAATGGACGGCCGATTTCAACGGATCCAGGATTTATCGGATTACCTTTTTGGTGATGAGAGAGGGGGCGAGGTCGCAAGCTAGAGGATGTCAATTGTCATCTGTGGTTGCTAGCGATGCAGATACCCGCTTCTCCCTTGCTACCTTGCTTTCCCTGGTGTGTGGAGTTGGAAGCAATTGTTGTATCTGCTCCATATAACAACATTTTTTTCTCTGTCTTTCACGATATATCTTTTCCTTTGTCGTACTGTTGGATTGTTGTATGATATGTATTCTAATGTTATATGTTTTGTTCTATTTTATTTTATTTTATTTTATTTTATTTGTGTTCTCTTCTTGTTCTATTTTTGTTTTACGTTTGTTTTAGTTTTTTTAAGGTTGTAATACGTTTAGGGTTTTCTTTATGCCTTACATTTTATGGTTTGTGTTTTATGTTTCAACTAGAGCTATTGGACCAACTACGGCCGTTACCATTGTACACCATGGTTCCCCCTTCTCCAACCTACTTTGATCCGTGGTGTTGCCAATCTGCGTTTTTATGCCCGCCCCTTCCCTCTGCTTTGTTCTCGCTTCCCAAGTTGGCCCAAATACCCAAAACAAGCAAGCGCCAAAGTTTATGTTTACCTCCTATATGTAGGCTGACAGTGTCAGTACGGTATGCGAGGAACGAAGTCAGATACGCATTTCGAGGCTAGTTTACCCTAAGAGTAAATATGTCATAACCAAGCGGGGCAATTACATTTGACTTGCTTCAAGAGATCAAAAGCAGTTATAGATATAAAAATAAAATAAAATTTTGGATCAAGGGTTATATACTAGAAATAGATAGAGCACGAGGTAATGTAATAGGTGGGGGCGGGTACGGGTGAGAGAAGTTCTGGCGGAAATGCAAGCTGGAAAAGTACATAAAGACTACTGAAAAATATGTCAGCACAGATATATAATACCGCTACGCCGGTTTCAGTATTTCCCCCTTCAGAAGTAAATGTAAATACTATGGCGTGGAACTGGAACTTACCTTTAGATAAGTATAGTCATACGCTTCTGTTTTTTCCTGTTAGCTCTAAGGTCACTTCAAAACTTACGGATATTTCCTATTTACCGGTGTCTTGAGCTCCTGATCCGGTGCAAGTGAAGGTTTTAAAATAGGCTGTACAGAAGGAAACAGACTCAAGAAAAGAATTAATTTCTAATTTCACAGTAAGAAACGCAGCAACCGGGAAACTCCTGTGAGAGAAAGTGGAGTAGACGTGAGCAACACTTAAAAAAATGTAATGGAGGTGGTAAAGGCATATAGAAATATCAGTACAATAGAAAAGAGCCTGAACAAAGTTTAATAATTTAATAAAGTTCATCTGTAGATGTTTCTCTTCCGTAAATATTTTTGCTTAATGTATTCTGTACTTGCTAGAAAACAAAATGGAATATTATTAGTCACATTTTATGCATTACTTATTGCTGGCTAGTGTTTCTGAAAGTTTCCCTTTTTAATCAATTTTCATTGGAAAATTTCCTCATTGGTACTCCATTTTTACCAGAATCTCCCATTTTGAGGCATAAATAGTATTAGGACGTAGCAGCCAATAAAGATTTCATTGCCATTTGAAGTTTAAGCATGTACCATAGTTTTATCTTGAGAGTGGGAGGGGGAAGGGGGGACCATGAATAAGTTCTGTATTATTTTTATTAGTTTTTGTATACTTATATATGTGAATTACTTTATAGCCCGCTCTCTTCTGCATCTTTTCTGCTTAGCACTCACTTCCTTTCACGCTGCATTCCCATTTGTGAATTTTGTTTGGTGATAGGTTCCCGCAAAAGACTATTGGCCATTTTTTATGCGTATGCTTGTCGAGTTCACTATTAGGTGTACGGATGTTGATTCATTACGACTCCACCAATTATCAAATCGTTCATAGTTAAGATTGGTGTGTTTTAAATTTAATTCTAAAGCATTGATTTATCAGTTGCCATTATTTTCTAAAAATTCTGTATTTTTTTTGCCGATTAAGTAGGAAATATAGCATTTCTTTAAATTATCTGTTGCTTCACCACATTTTAAATCTACTAGTTGTATAGAAAGCCAATATTTGCTGAATTGTAAAGTAATTCAGATATACTTGGGCCATAATTGGGATGCATTTTGGGGGTGCTAGATTATTGTAATTAAGAAAAAAACAACTGGGCAAAAGATCAAAAAGATAAATGTTAGAAAAAGGAGGTATTTTTGAATTGTTATTAGTAACGAGGGCAATTAATCTATGTTTCAAAACTGGCAACTTCATTGGTCTGTTCAGACATTTATAATGCCTTAAAAATAATAGAAAACCAATGAATAAGGTGGTTTGGTATTGTAGGAATATATTTTTTGGGACGAGCTTTGTATGATTGGCTAGATTTCGATTGCCGTAACATGCTCTCCACAAAATTTAAAAGCTTACTGGAACCTTTTTTTTACAAGACTACCTACGATTATGGTTCATAAAATACTAGAAGTCCTACGTTATCGTCAATATATTCTGCTCAGTCAATAGAAATAAAACTAGCCGAAGATGTATTTTCTTTATCTTATCGATTAAATGTTGAACTTGATATAGTGAACGGCTCCACCAATTTCTTTGGAACATGTGCTCTTGGCGCGAACAACGATGTACATTTTGTCTGAAAAATCGAAGAGAAACGTTTACCAGAGTACTCCTGAAAAAATGACCATTGTTGGCACCAACAGAAAATATCACGAGCAAGTAATTATTCAAATAGGTAATTTAAACTTCCTAAACTGGGTCGTTGCATCTTAATGAAATGTAAGGCGATCTTGAAGTAATAATAGGGCCCCAATTAAAGACCTTAAAATCAAATCCCGATCAACGGAAATATGAGGTAGTGGACCTGAAATTAATAAAACTCTAAAAAATAAAGGTTATGCATAGATTTTAATGCGCGATGAAAAAGATAATGAAAAACGTAGAATAAGCGCTGGAAAAAAGATAGAATAGAAAACTCAAGATAAAGGTGGTCCGTGCAAAACTAATATAGAATATCTTTTGAAAAGATAAGTCGAAAAAAAATTGAAGCCTTCAAAAAAATAAAGATCGTGTTCTTGTACTACTTTCAAATTGAAAGACTACAATGAATCGCTATTTCGGCTCGTTTCCTTCGCTAAGCAAGGCAACCAATAATGGACCGCCGCAAATGTTAATTTAAACTGCCAAGCTTTCATTCCATATTTGTAAATAATAACCTATATGATTTATAGAAAT
Source organism: Kurtzmaniella natalensis (assembly GCA_030574355.1). NCBI lineage: Eukaryota > Fungi > Ascomycota > Pichiomycetes > Serinales > Debaryomycetaceae > Kurtzmaniella > Kurtzmaniella natalensis. The sequence continues at coordinate 22,179 of JAJMEV010000045.1, read as the reverse complement.
ATTATAATATTTGTGTTTCTAAAATATTTCAATGAGAGACTTTCATAACCGGCTGATCTTTTGCAACATAAAAATATCGTAAAAAATCGGTATTTGTTCTGTTAAATTTCTTGAACTTAAAATTTTATCTTGGCGTGGAAAATGGTTTAACGGCTCAAATGTTAACTCTGCAAGTTGTAGAAATATATAAGGAAGACAAATTTACCTCCTAGCTCTAGTTCTTCTTAAATATAAATTAAAAACATATAATTCTTTGAATCAATGAAATTCTCTAGTGTTGTATTAACTTCTGTATTCGTTTCTTTAGCCTCAGCTAAACGTCCACTCTTCGTTCGTGCTGACGAAGAAGACGGTGACAGCTTCTGGGACCTTCCATTCAATGTGACCGACTGTCAAGAAGGTATTGAAGACAATTCCACTGTTATTTGTTACGATCCACAAGGTAACATTGGTACTATTTCTCCAACCCCAAAGACTATCATTGAAGACGGTTATAAAAACTGTGAATATAAAAATGAATCTGCTATATGTAGTTCCAATGTTACTTGGGATATTGAATTATTCAACCTTACTTACTGTGAGTACGATGATGAAATTCAAAAATGTTACGATAATTACTTCAATTTCGGTGTTGTTTCTCCTCAACCTGAATCCAAGGACGATGCCCCAGAAGAATATTCCGACTGTTACAGAAACGATATTGGTACTATCACTTGTGACAATGGTAAAACTAGAGTCAACTGGGAAATTGAATACTACAATGTTACTGATTGTCTGACTGTTGGAGGAATTAGATACTGTTTAGATGACGGTGGAAACCCTGGTGTTGTCACTCCAAACCCAGGTGAAGATGGTCCAGAATTCTATGAATACTGCCACACTGATGATGGTGAACTTAACAACTGCTTTTCTGGTGATGACGAAATTCAATGGGAATTCAAATACAGAAATCTCTCTGATTGCTCCTTTGAAGACGACAAGTATGTCTGCTCCATTGATTTCAACAACAAGCAAGGTTACTTGAATCCAACTCCAACCGAAGATGAAGCTGTATCTAACTACGTCTGGTGTCATGGTCACGCTGGTGAACCAGTAGGATGTTTCAATGAAGAAACTGAAGTTGAATATGAATTTATTTTCTTGGATGCCACTAACAGTACTTCTAATGCTACTACTTCTGCTGCTGGCTCCTCCACAGAATCCTTATCTGGTTCCGCTACTGGTTCTGCTACTGGTTCTGCTACTGGTTCTGCTACTGGCTCAGCTACTGGCTCAGCAACTGCCTCTTCTTCTTCAAGCGGTATTGGTTACGTTGCTTCAGCTCCAGCCGGGCTCTTATCAATTGTTGGTTCCTTATTATTGTTCATTTGAATTTTTAAATAAATTTTTATTTAAAACTTGTTTAATGAAGCCATAAATTAGAATTATGTTTGGTCCATTTAGATGTATAAATATTATTAATACAAATATATAAAACTCATTAGAGAAAGAAAAATTTAAAACTGGCTCATAATAATTAAACTTTTTTTCTATAACTTTCCTCTTAAAGAATCAATTAAATTTTCTTTTGCCAAATTAATTCTTTGTCGATCAACTCTCCAGTTTATTCTTCTATCAAACTTCGATTTCCAGCTCCATCTTTGTACAATGTTCTTTTCCAAAGTTTCTTCCATTCTCTGGCATATATATTTCCCAATGTTTGGTAAAAACTTATAAGCGTGACCTGAATCTCCAGTAGCAACAAATACATTTTCTAGATAAGGTACTTTGTCTATTAAAAACTCAGAGTTTCCAGTATCACTTATCCAACAAAGTTTGAACGCTACAACAGGGTGATCGGCCAAATCAATCAACGTACGACTTAAAATATTCTTCACATCTGCAGATATTTTGAGAGGGATTTCATTTTCTGTATCATCTTTATTGTACCTAGCCATTGAAGAAATATTTCCAAACTGATCTTTAACTTCATTAAAAGTTTCCACTGTCGAAATACATACTTTTAAAATTTTAGTTTCAGGATCAGGAGGGAAAAAATAGCCTTCTTCAGCACTAAAAATAATAGGAATATTTTTGTACTTCTGGTACTCTTTTTCTGTGAGCTTTATATGGGAAACAAGAAGACCAGTAGAAAATACCTGAGTATTCAAATTAAGAATACTTGAAGTAGCAGCGCCTGCGGAAACTAAGATTTTATCGGCTGAATACTTAGAACCATCGTGAGTAATTACTAAAGTAGTATTTTTGGAATCCTTGACAATTCTTGTGACTTTTCCAGAATCTCCAAATACAAATTTCACTCCTAAATCAGCAGCTCTTTTTTGCATTACTAATAGACTTTTAGACGCATGTCCCAATCCACTTTCTGGATTATATACAAACGCTGTAGATTCAGGGTAATTATTATTTTTGAAAAATTTGAATTTTTCTCCAAAAGCTTTGCCCCCTGAAAACCCTTCTATTTTCTTTCCAGCTCCAAGAAGGTTTAAATTCTCCCTACCTTTATTTTCATATTCAATTCGACCTCTGTGATGACTTGGGGTTATAGAAACCCTACCACATTCGTTATATACTTTTTTCAATTCTGGGTCATTTTTCCAAAGTTCCATTGCCTCTAAAGAAAGTCTAGTATAAAAAATATCACTATACTCCGATCTAATAATTTTGTTATAATCATTTGCAGCAGACCAAATTGAAGGCACGGGATGTGCATCAATAGCCGTGACATTGTATCCTTTTTGAGCCAATTCCACTGCAGTTGCAAGACCAAATACACCACATCCTACAATCAATACCGAATCAGCAGACATATTAGATAATTGTATATCTGATTATTAACAAAAGAAAGAGAGTAGTTTATATTTTGAAGGATTTTAATTATCCGAAAATGATAGATAAGAAAGTTATATGCCGGAATCGATTTGAAATAATTAAGTATATGCAAGAAAATGGCTGCAATTTCCGTTTTAGGAAGGGCTTAAAAGTTGGAATACATCGGAGACAAAAAAAAAAGCGGGATTAAAGGGTACTACTGAAAACTTGTACATACGCTATCGATATTTGGCAAAATCTATTTAAATTCTTTTAAGTGGTCAATTCTCGTTAATAAATAAACCGGCATAGCCCTGTCCAGTGGAGGTGCACATAGAAACAACTCCTAATTCCTTACCTTGCAGAGAAAGACCATTTAGTAAAGTACTGATTACTCTTCCTCCAGTGGCCCCTAAGGGATGCCCTAAGGCAATTGCTCCACCATATGGATTTACTTTCGAGTGGTCGATTTTAAGGGTATCGATGCAATAAAGCGATTGAGAAGCAAATGCCTCATTGAGCTCAAATATATCAATGTCATCAATTTCAACCCCAAATCTAGCTAAGAGTTGTGGAATGGCAATCGAAGGGCCGATACCCATCAAATCTGAAGATACCCCAGCAACAGAAGAACCAATAAATCTGGCAATTGGCTTCTTTCCAATTTTTTCTGCGTAATCTCGAGTGGTCAATATAACTGCTGAAGCACCATCAGATATTTGAGAAGAATTACCGGCAGTTGTAGTACCATCCTCTTTAAATACAGGTTTCAATGTTTGAAGCTTTTCCAATTTAGAGTTTGGTCTTACTCCGTCATCAACAGATATTTCGTTTAATTTTTGATTTCCTTCTTCATTATTTTCTCTTGCAAATAATGGGATGATTTCTTTTACAAAATGACCACTGGCTACTGCCTTTCCAGCTTTTATATGAGACTCAAGTGCAAATTTATCTTGGTCTAGTCTAGAAATTCCATACTTGCTGGCAACATTTTCACTAGTAATCCCCATTGGCATTAAAACGTTGCGGGCTTCAGAACTTGCTTCGTTATAAAAAGGCTGATAAATTCTGGTTGGGATTCCTCTATGAGGAAAATAGTCATGAGTCATTGATTCCACTCCGGCAGCAATTGTAAGTTTGTTTTCCCCACTAGTTAAAGTAGAAGCAGTGTATGACACTGCTTGAGCAGATGAGGCACATTGACGGTTGATAGTGTTCAAAGTGGTTTTAATTGGAAAACCAACCTTCTTTGCTGCTAAAGCTGAAGCCTTTTGGCCTCCAAGTGTTTGTAAAACAGTACCCACAAGGATATCATCGCATAATTCTGGATCAACCTGGGCTTTGTCGAGAGTTCCTTTGAGTACTTGATAAAGCAACTCCTCGGGGTACATCGCAGCAAGGCCACCTTTAACGCTTTTGGTAACAGGTGTTCTTTGTGCTGCTAAAATTACAATGTCTGATCCAGATTTTATAAATTGCTTTATCTTACTCATGGTTTATGGTCAAAGATACTGTTGAATAAGTATAAATAAATTTCATTGCTTAAACTAATCTTCTCCTCTTATAGGTGATATTTTTGACTTCCGGAGAATGCGCGGAAATGATAAAATTATATTATAATACAATACGAGAAAGCGCCGAAACAATGTCAAATTAAAGTGTTATTGTAATTAGAAATAATATATTTTCAATTAATTCTAGCATTGTCGGTTGATGAGAATTGTCATCTATATCGTACGTTTAGTGTTTAATTATTGCTAGAATGATCAAGTAATTAGTAAGGCACTTTAATGTTAGTAACGAGAATTCCGAGATGTTTTTTCCGAGGGTGCGGAGAAATGCTGAGGAGTTAAAACCCATAATATTTGGTAAAACAGCTGAAACCTTAAATTTTTCCGAAAATCAAGCACTTATAAAAACCTTTAATGGTTGGAGATAATATCTTAGTAAGTAAATTGTTTAATAAGAATGGTTTCTGGCTTTACTAAGAGGGGAATTTACTTTAGTAAAATTGGGCTTGATGATCCCACCGCAAAAGTGTTGGTATTCCTTCATGGGTTAGGATCGACTCAGAATTTCTACTACTCACAGGCACTTCAATTTAGTGATAGATACACTTGTTTACTTTTAGATAACGAAGGAGCAGGGAGATCTAAATTAAATGAAAGCGATCATACTGAGAAGTTGACCATTGAGGAACATGCAAATAATGTTACCGAAACACTTGATGAATTGGGATTACTGAATAATCAAATTATACTTATAGGACATTCAATGTCTGGGTTAATTGTGAATTATCTAAGTGGTAGGAATTCTGAAGTTTTCCATTTGAACATTAAAAAAACTGTTTTACTTGGCCCAGTACACCCAATATCAAGCCATGCAGAAATCTTCCAGAAGAGAATTGAAAGTGTGAAAGAGGATCAATCGCTTTCGGCATTGGCCGATTCAATTCCAGCAAATGCCGTCGGCTCGAAGTGCACATTGCTTGCAAAGTCATTTATTAGAGAAGTTATCTCTAGCCAACCAGTCGATGGATATCTTGCCAATTGTAGCTCAATCGTTGAATCTTCACCAAAGGCATTAGAATTTATTTCGTATTATAAAAATATTGAAAATCCTGTTTTGTTGATAACTGGGTCTGAAGATAAAGTATGTCCATGGGAAAGCTGTGTTGAGAAGATATCTGAAAATATTACCAATATCAGTAGGGTTGATTTACAAGGAGTTGGTCATTGGATAGCTATAGAAGATAGCATTGGTGTAAATATGGCTTTAGAAAACTTTTTATGAAAGTAAAATAAATAAAGGTAATACGAATAGGCCTAGAATATACTAGTGGAAATTAGAATGTAGTTGGAAGTTGCTGACAAAAACACCCTAAAACAGTAAAAGGCAATTCTTCGAGGATCGAACTCTCAAACTCTTCTAAGTTACTGAAAAGTCCTTGGTTACTTTTTTTGGCAGAGAAAACAAAAAAAATGCGATTTCTGTGGATCGAACACAGGACCTCCAGATTTCTTGACCGAAGTTATTCTTCAGTCTGGCGCTCTCCCAACTGAGCTAAAACCGCTTATTATGATTTCAAAGAACTAAAAACAAACCGGTTCAATATTTCTGCAAACCAATTTAGATAGGTGTCTAGAATCTACAACCTGTTGTTAATTTACTACGAGTTCTAATTCAAAGAATTTTACAAGTTATATTTCATTAAACATATACAAAATTGTTAAATCCCTATAATTCCATAATAGTCAGTTATTTAATATTAAATATCTAAGTTGCTTCAACATGTTTTCCATTGGACCTCGACTTTAATAAGTCAGCTTCAAGAGGTAAAGAAATATTATACTTCAATTCATTCTTGATCCCCTTTGCAGTTAATTCTGGGGCAGCTTCAGTGAAATGAATAATAATATCATCCTTAACAGCAAAAACTGAATCATCTTTTGTGTAAGGATCATCAGCATCATAAGTTTGGGTAATTAAAGTATGATACTCCGGAAGAGTCACTCTCCAATGAATATGGCCTGGTCTCATTGGGTGTCTATCCATTACTTTTAATAAATCTCCAGCTGGTCCATCATAAGGAATTGGATAAGCGGTTGGACGTAAGCATATGAAAGAATATTTTCCTTGGTCATCAGAAAAGAAAGTACCTCTTAAGTTATATTCTGGTTGGTCTGGATCTTGTTGTTCATACAAACCATTTGGGGCACAATGCCATACTTCAATTTGAGCTCCAGATAATGGATTTCCCTTAGTATCGGAAATTACCCCACTAATCAAACTGGTTTCTCCTCCAACATCCTTTTGAATTATTGAATCTCCATTTTTATAAACTGGAGAATTTTCTCTGTAAAATGGTCCAATAATAGCCGAAGAAGTATGGTCATTATTATCAGAAGAGTGTGTCAAGGTATCGACTAAAGCTTCTAAACCTAAAACATCAGAAACTAAAATCCCTTCATTTCTTTTTTCGTCAGATATTTGACCAATTCTATTGACAAAATTAACGGCCCACATCCATTCTTCAGTAGTGATATTATTTTCTCTTGCAAAATCATGAATGTGTTGTATCAATGATTTCAAAAGAATTTTTGCCTTTGGAGTGCACTTTGGTCCAAATGAATTGATGACACTTGTGGTAAATTCTTGGGACATCTTTATTGTGATTTTTATTTCGTTATCGTCGTAATTCTTATTTTAAGAAGAGAAAAGTAAATATATTCCTCTGGTTTTATCGTCTTATATATATATTGAACCTATTAAGTTCATAATTTAATTTTTTTTCAGTTTTTAATAGCTTATTTCTAGCCATATATCTAAGCATCGAATATCCAGTTAGAATATTGCAAACTCAAATTCCGGTGCATTGATTACGTATTTCATGTTTCCCCAGGTTTCGGAAAATGGACTGAAAGGTAAGATCTCAAAGCCCCACAAAAAGCTTTTTCCGAAATTTTGCGGGGTTGGATTTATATTGACTGATAAAAATGAGCAGAGCACGGAGTTCGTTATGCCGATCGTTAACTTAACTAACCTTTCGGTAATAAGGTATTCTACTATTATTTCCGAATAAGTGGGGACTAAATTGCCTATATAGCCTTGGTCTGTAGAAAAAAATGGAGTTGGTAATTACTCCATATATTGTGCTTTACTATACTTTATTTTTAAATTGTAATGATCTTTTTAATGTAGTTAAGTAATTAATTGGGTATCAGAAATAGTTAATATTTTTTATTATTACTTAAAGTATACACGCTAAGCTATTTCCCATTTCAAGGGTTTTCCCATATTCTTTAAAACTTTTTTGATTAGAAATCATTGTTAATGATGTAGTCATTGGCTCCAAAATTATACATGAAAACGCTAAAATCATCTTTGGATTGCAGCCCTGGACTATCCATAGTTCCATTTGTTGAAGGTACAAAATATGTTTGAAAGTGTTGCATAGTTGAAAGATCATGATCCAGAATGCCACTATTCGGAAAATCTACTGAATTTTTGATCATTGGTGAGGTACCTAAAGCTTCGATCATATATGTAACAATTTCGCTATATCTTTTGGATATACTATTAAAAGTACCATAATAGGATAGAATTATTTTTGCTCTTTCCATTATTCTCATTAAATAAGGTGCTTTGAACGTGCTACTGTTAAATGTAGATTTCTTTAAATGTACTATTGTCATCCCTAATACAAGAGCCGAAATAAAACAGCAATTAAAGCTGATATACAGTTCCACTCTTCTTGTTCGTGTATCAAGGTAAAATGAAAGAAGTTGAATAGTTAATATGGCCGATTTCACTGAAGATTCATAAAACTTTGTCAATTGGGAATTTTCTGACTCCATATTAACAGAATTTTTAACAGCATAAAGTAAAAATGGTTTTGTTAATAAGCATATTCCATACATTTGGGACAAATGCATAAATATAAAAGAGTATGGGCAAACGCTTTTTGAATTTGATAAAAGCCTATTGATTTGTAATTCAGGAGCAAGATTATTAGACCAAGACTTGAGTTCTGCCGCCAATTGTTCGGCTTTACTCCCGTCGGCAACTCCATCCATATAGAATTCACGTACAATTTTACCATTTATCTTTGCTGTTTTCGTTGATTCTAGGAGGCATAATGAGTCCAAATCACTTATATTTATCTCAAAATTGTCAGAATCATCATCCCACTCGTAATCATATATATTAAATGGTCTCCCTAAAAGAATCGAAGCAGCTTTATCAACTATATATAAGCTTCGCCACAATTTTTTACGGTGTATAACAACATGTTTATTAGAAATGGAATTGTTCACAAATTTCCGGTGTAGTCCCAAAGCCTGAGCGTGACGGATTGCAGAGCCCAATGCAAACCATGATGAATTTCTCTTGTTTGAGCTTTGAAGATAAAAATACGAAAGGTAGTAACCTTCTGTTATCCATAACGAAGTTTCATCCATCAGGTTTTTTAAATAATTGTATCCTTCCTGAAAAAAGGATTCAGGAGTTATATCACCCCCATCTAAATGTGACGTTCCAAACGAAGATTTTTTGAAAAGATATCCAATAGAGCATATTAAATGTATCAAGCACATATGACTTTTTTGAGCTCTTAAAGGATTTTCATACACATGATCAATAATATTAGCTTTAAAGTCAACAATATTAAATATATAGAAGGTTTGGTTGATGTTTTCGTCAAATATTTTTAATAGGTCAATGCAATCTTCTTTTTTGGGAAGATTAACTGGCCCTGAGGCAATATAAGTACTGGAACTTTCAAACATTTTCTTTCTTTCTGGGTCTTCCGTAAACTTACTTTTTCCCAACTCCAGCCGGAAGTAATCTCTACATACCGTAAGCATAGATAATGGACTACTATCACCGATAAAACAAAAAGTTCCCGCTGGGTCATATAATAATCGAGAATTTTCTTCAGAATATATCGTTTGAGTGTTATCAACTTTTTCGGGTTCTTTTCTAAACCAATATGGCAACTTACCGTCTTCCAACGCCGCTGAATCAAGAGCTTTGTCTATCATGTAAGGACTAAATTGGTCAATCTTTTCCAAATCATATTTGGAGAAATCTTTAAACTTATCTGCTTCTGGTACGGAGTCTACATGTTTAGTTGTTTCGTCGTTTGCCATTATCGATTGCGGAGTTTCTGAATTGGTATCCTGGATAAAATTTAAGTTCCTCAAAGATCTTTTATTGGTAATATTTCTGTTGCTACCGTTTTTTGAAATCTTCCGCTTGTCTATATTTGAAAATAGGCATTCTTTATTTTGTTTAACGCATAGCTTGCAAGGTTGTTGACCACTACACTTTAAGAGTTAGTAAAGCATTTAAATAGATAAGCAAGACGCGATCAGACATACCTTGTACTTTCGTAGTTTGCAATTATCACAAGCCTTGGACACTCGCCGTATCTTCTTCTTAGTAGTAAGATCTTCACCGGCCATATTCATTGAGAATATATCTTTAATAAGAAGTAAGCGGTATTGATGGTGATTTAGGATATATAAATATGAAAATGTTGCAAAAAAAAAAGGATTCGGAGCGTACTGTAGAATAGCACTTACCCCACACCTCCGAGTAAATCACACAAAAAGTACGAAGCAAGAAAATAAAGAAAATTATGTGTGCAGGAATTGCAGCCTTCTCGGGCTTTATCAAGATCTGTCTTCCCCTCCACCCGGCGATTTGTTATTCATCATATGTTTGAAAATAGCTCCTATATTATTGGATTAGAAATACTACAACTGGAAATTAGAAATATATTTGTTTGGATTCCAAGAATTTTTTTATTATCTGTAAATAATGTGAACCTATGACTGGAAGTGTCAAGGCAGAGGGGAGTACATGAAGTCATTTTATGCAACCTTTTTCGAAAGATTGAAAAAAAAAGTATGAGAATGAGAACGATTTTACACTACTAAAAATCACTTACACCAGATCATAGTTATATATATATATATATATATAATTTTTAATTTGCATATATGATTTTAAAGTTATGTATCGTATGCTTTTAATTCTGATGAAATTTGGAAAGGAGCATCAGTAATTTTTTCTAATTCTTCGACCGTTATCGTGTTATCAATTTCAATTAAAACTAAACCTTTTTCAGTGACGTCAAACACGGCTAAATCAGTGATGATTCTCGAGACACATTTAGCACCAGTGAGTGGAAATTTACATTCATTCAATATCTTTGGTCTATTTTTCTTATCAACATGTTCCATTACTACTACTACTCTTGTCTTTGATGGATTTGAAACTAAATCCATGGCACCTCCCATACCTTTAATTCTTCCTGGTAGCCCCCAATTAGCTAAATCTCCAAATTGGGATACTTGTAAACCTCCTAAGATTGTTAAATCAATTCTACCTGATCTAATCATTGCAAATGATTCTTCGGAACCAAAAAGTGAAGCACCTGGCTTTATAGTAACTGTTTCCTTCCCAGCATTGATTAAGTCTGCATCCAATTCCAGCTCGTCGGGATAATCACCCAATCCTAAAAGGCCATTTTCTGACTGAAGAGTAACTTCAATTTCAGGAGGCAAGAAGCTAGGAGCTAATGTTGGCATTCCAATTCCCAAGTTGGCAAAACTACCATTTTTGAATTCTCTTGATGCACGTTTTACAATTTTTTCTCTTCTAAGAGTCGATGGAGTCATCGGAGACTTATCTGATCCATCGTTTATATTCTTGATTTTCACAATTTCTATATCTTTTGGAGCAGTAGATTGAATAATTCGTGACACATATATTCCTGGAAGATGAACGTTTTCAGGTGGAATTTCTCCTGCTTCAACAATTTTCTCTGCTTCAACTATAGTTATGTCAGAAGCTCTTCCAAAAACTGAGTTAAAGTTATTAGCTGAACCTTTGAACCAACAATTACCTTTAGTATCTACTTTATGTGCTCTTATAAAAGAAACATTACCTCTAATAGATTCTTCTAAAAGGTAATCTTTTCCTCCAAAGTTCCTTTTTTCTCTAGGCTTTGTACATTTTAATACCTTTCCATCCAGGGAATATTTTAACGGTAGTTTTCCTTCTTCCAACCATGTTCCAACCCCAGCTGAAGAATAATAAGCAGGTATTCCAGCGGCCCCAGCTCGACATCTTTCAGCTAAATTGCCTTGAGGACTCAATTCAAGTTCAATCTTTCCCTCCAAATACATTCTTTCGAATGTCTTATTATTTCCAATATATGAGCTGACCATTTTAGTAATCTGACCAGATTCAAGTAGTTTACTTAAACCTCTCCCATCAATTCCGGCATTATTCGATACTGCGGTAATATTGGTGACTTCAGGTTTATTCAATAAGCCATCGATAAGGGTTTCCGGTAAGCCACAAAGGCCAAACCCACCTGATAATAAAGTGATGTTTGATTGTATTCCTTCCAATGCTTCTTCAACGGAATGGACTACTATGGCACCTTTTATTGAGGTGCAGCTGAATGGTCTTTGCCATGATTTGTATAGATGGCATAAGGAAGTACTATTTGAGAGCCTCATAGCCACCAATAAGTAATTCTAAGAAGATAGATAATATAATTAAATCACATTTTGACAATGTTCTGTAAAGGAATTTATACTTACAACCATTACTTGATGAAGCGGATAATGTGAGTTTGAAATTCCGAAACGAATCTTGATATTCTACGGAAATCTGCGGAAAAATGAAATGGACTCCAGTTTCGAGCTTTTCCGATTACATACCATTATTTTTTAGAAATATAATTTTAATTAATTGAAGTATGTTCATTACTAAATTTTACTACTTAATTTGATACTTAGAACCACTCAGGTTTATCATAACCGTTGGGTCTACTCACATTATTAAATCCGACTTTGGTTTTTTCAAATTCTGGAACTGGTTTTAATACTCTGACTGTACCGTTGAAACCTTCTGAGTACATTTTAATGAAGTATTTCAGTTCAGTTTCGTTGGGGTTTCTTTCTTCTAAATCTAGGTCCTTGTTGAGCCTTTTCATTGAATGTAAAGCTGTTTTTGAAATTTTATCTACTGAATCATAATACCTGAGCTTGTACAATTCTTTATCCAGGGTTTTCAATAGATTTTCCCATAATTCATTTGGGTAAGTTCCTTGGGCTAATAAAAATAAATCATATTGAACAAGTGAGGACTTACACCAATAACTGCCACCAATTGTGGATCTTTTATATAAGCCAATTAAAACTGCAATTACTACCATACATCCAGTTCCATAGTCACTGATTGGAAATGGTGGTACCATTGGTTCATTTAAATTTAAGGATTTTCCTTGTACCCAAGCCACGCCACTCACGCAATCAGCAATTTGTTGCCAACCTGCTCTACCAAACCACTCTCCGTGGAATCCAAAGCAATTCTCTGAAGCATAGATGAAACCTTTTCCTCTCTTTTTGGCCAATTCTTTTAATTTTGTGGGGCCATAACCTAATTTTTCGATAGCATTTGTTCTGTAACCATCAATTACGATATCAGCATCTTCCAATAATTCTTCAAATATCTTACGATCAGCGTCACATTTCAAATCTAAATCGGTTGTATGCTTACCCATATTTGAATCAACTTGGAAAAATGGAACGTCTGGTAAATTTGGAGATGTGACCTTGATTACTGTAGCACCATATTCTGCTAAAGTTCTTCCAATAGTTGGACCAGCAATAATACGGCATAACTCTAAAACTTTCACTCCTTCAAGAATTCTTAAATTTGTACTAGAACTTGGTACAAATTGAGCTGGTGGTGTTTCTGTTTCCAAGGATTCACACTCCAAAATTGGACTCTTACTTAATAGTTTACCATGGTTACTTTTTAAGAAATCTTGATATTTTAATGCTTCAACCCCTGCTTGTCTGTTTTTATTGTTGAGCTCTTCTAATTCGTCACAATTAAATTTTGAAACAGCACCTTGTATTTTCTTCACCACATCTTCATACTCAATTAATTCTGGATCAAAAGCTGGAAGTCCAATCATGTTTAAAGTAGTTGAAGCTTCCAACGAACCATGGATGTGATAATATCTATTATCTTTGGTTTTGTAGAGATTGGCTGACATTCTACGATAAGTGATAGATTGAGCTTGATTCAAATCTGTAGGCTTCAATTTCAGGACAACATTCTTATCCAACTTTGTCATTCCGTCAACTGAAGATAAATAAGTCAGTATTAAAGCAAACAAAGCATGGACCATATCAATTTTAACTGCATCTTCAACATTAAACCGGAGCTTCGCAATTGCCATTGCTAAAGATGCCTCGAGGCCCTTTAAAGCTGATTCAACTTCACATTGTTTTAAAGGACAAGGAATGATTATTTTTTCAGGGCTATTTTCAAAGTTTACCCTATTTGCATAATCTTTAATGTCCTCTGGTAAATCTAAAGTCTTATCATTAACGAGTAAATCAAATATCCTCTTGGTTTCTTCCAATTGAGAATAATTCATGATCGCTTTGGAGTCTGAATTTTATCTAAATGTTTGTTATAAACAGTTTAAATGTAGTGGAATTTGTACTTTTACTTATTTCCAGGGAATTTATAGATCTCTCTACCCATGTGCATGTAAGCGACACTTGCTTATTCTTTTTTTTTTCATGTTTTTTTATTTAAGTTTCTACATAGGGCTATTCTTTTTCCGGTAGTGGGGTTCGGAAAATATCTAACATTTAACACCTTCTTTTTAATATAATAATTGTCTAGCTAACTACTGGATACATTTGGATTTTTGTTATTACTATTAAAAGCATCTCATTGTAATAAAAATATAAAATAGGATATATCACTCTTTTCCGTTGGCAGCTTGAACTATGTATTTTGATGTTGTTTTGAGTTGCAGATGAATAAAAAGGTTCGGAAAATGAGACTATCAAAGTGCCGAAAGTTGTGTTCTTAATAAAAAATATATATACTATTTTTAGTCTTCGCTTAAGGCAGCGATTACAGAAGATGAATCGAGGTAAACTTGATAGAATTTCATAAGTTCAAAATTGTTGTCGGTAAAAATGGCGTGGGCTGCCCAGTCTACAACAACTGATTTTCCATTAATTAATCCGTATTCAACAGTGCCGTTAATCAAAAGATCATTCGACTCGATAGCTGCTACACTTTGAACAACATGGTGTCTTGCTATAATCTTAACCCAAATACTTTTTCTTAATTCAGCAATTTCTTCTTTACCTTTGAGTTTCTTTAATCCCATAATAACTTCGGCGGAATCGTTAAAGTAAGACAAATAGGGATCATAACTTTCTAAGGGAGGTTTTGAATCAGACTGTTTATAAAAGTTAGACAAAAACAGTTCTAACTTAGAGTTACCTTTTAAATCATTTCCCAATTTCATTCTTCTTCTTTTACTTCTCTTTATTTCAATAATTTATTTAACCTCAATTAAAAAAGTCTTGTTGCACTTCATTGCACTTCATACGGAAATTGAATGGATTTATACTATGCATAAATGCAGGCAGGGTTTAATTTGCTTACAAATATCTAGCGCATTTTGTTGACTTAACTCAAAGATAGAAAAGTTAAGGAAAAAAAGCTTGATTTCAAATTTCCATTTGACAATTTTATTTTTTCATCTTCGGTGTTTCTCGTCTTCCTTCGTTACTCCTCTACTTTTCCGGGAGGGGCCCCGTGTCGCGGTAAGAGATGGTGTGCACCAATTACCCCAGATTTCGCTTGTTTTTTCGGAAATCAGAATGTAATCTTTTTCCGATGTGGAGGTAAGCAGTAAACTTCTTCTTCAGGAGGAGATGTAATGATGCTTGCAGTAATAATAAAAAGCTTATTCCAAATGACCAAGAAACATTCAAAGACGCTTTTTAATTTATGTACATATTGTCAAAGTTGGAGTTTCAGACAACCCAATTTGTGAACTCCACTTTTAATTGAGCTTCCCCATGTTTTTTGAAGAAATCTTTGATATTTAAGAACTTGAAATCTTCAAGAATTTGAATAAATTTGTTATTAAGTATTTTCAGTTTTACATAAGCAAAGTACTTTTTAGTTAGTCGAAATCTCTCTAATAATCAAATATCTTACTGATCTACAGTTCCTCAAAATGCCTTCGCCTTCTTCTCCAATAAAGACCTCGAAAACCGATGTTGTAATTATTGGTGCTGGACCTTCTGGATTAATGGCTGCGTTGTGGTTGGCACGTACAGGTGTTCCATTCAGGATTCTTGACAAAAGAAATAATGATATATTCCACGGTCAAGCAGATGGTCTTCAAATTGAGCAACTTCAGATTTTTAAATCTTTTTCGAACAAACATCTGAATGTTCAAGGTTTAGATAATGTTTGGAAAAGGTCTAATCATATGGTTGAAATGTGTTTCTGGTCTCCAAATGAAAATGCAACTTTATCCAGACAAGGTAGAGCTGCTGATTCTATTCCTGGTCTTGGTCGTTATCAACAGTGTGTTCTTCATCAAGGTTATATTGAACAATATTTCTTTAATTCTATCAAGGAATTTTCTGACAACAAAGTTAAAATTGAAAGACCAAAACTTCCTTTAAAAATTGATGTTGATGAATCTAAAATTGATGATGCTGATTCTTATCCAGTTAAAATCTTAGTTAAAGATTTATCTCGTGAAATGGCAAAAGAAGGATCTCAAACTGAACAATTTGGAGCAAAAGTTGCAAATGGACTTTATAGGCAATTTGATGGTGATCAGGAACAGTTTTACAAGTCAATTAGTGAAAATATTGAAGATGATGATTCAGTTGAAAAAGATGATTTTGAAATTATTAAATGTAAATATCTTCTTGGTTCAGATGGTGCCCATAGTTGGGTTAGAAAACAATTGGGCATTGAAATGACTGGTGAATCTACGGATTTCGTGTGGGGTGTTTTGGATATGGTTCCGATTACTGATTTTCCAGATATCAGATATCGTTGTGCAATTCACTCTGCAGACTCCGGTTCTGTCATGGTTATTCCTAGAGAAGATGGTCTTGTCAGACTTTATATTCAATTGAAGGAAGTTGAAAGAGATCCTAATACTAGGGTAAACTCTGAATTTGTTGGAATTAAAGATGATACTACCTCTAGCAAAGGTAGAATTGACCGCTCCAAGATTACGCCTGACTTAATCCTTAAGACTGCTCAGGAAATTTTCAAGCCTTATAAACTTGAAATGACTGATTTGGATTGGTTTACTGGATATCAAATTGGCCAAAGAGTAGCCAAGGAATTTTCTAAGTTTGACAGAATTTTCATTAGTGGAGATGCATGTCACACCGTATGTATTTGGTTTTTCATTACTGCTTTCTTACTTTCTTTTACTAACTAAAGTAGCATTCTCCTAAAGCAGGTCAGGGTATGAATGTCTCAATGGCAGATACATACAATCTTGGATGGAAACTTGCACTTGTTTGCAAAAACCTTGCTTCTAAGGATATTTTGAAGACATACAGCACTGAAAGACTTCGAGTTGCAAATGATCTTATTGCTTTTGATCATAAGTTGTCAAGAATGTTCAGTGGTAAACCCATGATTCCTGGAAAACTTGAAGAAGGAGTTGATATGAAAGAATTCCTGTCTGTTTTTACGAAGGGAAATTTATTTGCTTCGGGAGCAAATGTTGACTATGGATCATCCATTTTGGTTTCCAAACCAGAAAAATATGAAACAGAGTATTATTTTAGTGAATATGCCAAAAACTTAGCAATTGGCAAAAGGTTTAGAACAACTAAAGTCGTTTATCAGTCAGACGCCAAACCAGAAGAAATTGAAGATAAGATTTTAAGTGATGGAAGATATAGAATTTTAATTTTCTGTGGTGATGTAAAAAGAAACCCTGGCAATTTCGAGACATTAAATGAAATACAAGACCTCTTAAAGCAGGATGAATCTTTTTATAAGAAATATACTCCAAAGAATTCAAATGAAGATTCCGTTATTGAAATCATTACAATTCATTCTTCCAACAGGAAAGAAGTAGATTTATGTGACTTCCCAGAATTTTGCAGACCAAGAGACTTTAAGCAGAGAATGGATTATTGGAAATTATTTGCTGGTGTAGAAGATACATACCATGAAGGAATGGTTGATATTTACAAATCTTATGGAATTGATAAAAAAAAAGGTGCAATCGCTCTCCTTCGTCCAGATGGTTACGTTGCATCTGTTGTTGCATTTAAGTCTAAAAATTTTACAGAGTTTGGTAAGTACTTCGATGCATTCCTCATTGACCAAAGAAAATATGAATTGCCAAAAAAAAATGCGAATGCCGAAGACAAAGATCGCTTCTTGAAGCCCTTATTAGCAGTTTGATTTAAAAAAATAAGAATAATATATATATATAAAGTTAAAAACAAATCAGATTACTTATTGCACAAGACTAAGAAAAAATAAAAAGAAAAATGTGGCAAATCAAGATTTTGAATATTGTATCTTTTTACTCTTCAATAAATATGTAAGAAGATTTAACTTTGTAGGCTAATTACACTAATTATAAAACTGTTGTATAAAAATAAATAAATGCAATGGTTAAGTTACATGATTTCACTTCCATTGGTCGGTTGAATAAATATAAGCCTAATATTAGAATATTTCGAACTCAAATTGCAAAAGCCTCTCCGAAAGGGATGACTGGCAGTTTAATTAAACTTGCATACCCATCTGAGTAAATGCAGTAAGGATGATTCCTTTTTTTACACCTGTTATGCTTCCCAACAATTGTTGTAGCTCTCCAGTAAGCTTGAAAATTTTTAATTTATATTCTACTTTACTGACCCAATCTCTAAAAATAAGATGCAGGCGAGCCGTTGAATGTAGTAAGCTGCCTCAGATTTGATCAAACATTAAACACACTCCTGTGAGCAATTTTATTTTTTAGCCTTCACTTGGAACGATGATGCTTAAAGGATTTTCTGTTGGGCACCAAAATTCTCCGAGGATCTATTAACTGATTTCAAATGGGAATATTGTGTGAGCCATTTGGTAACTTCAGATGGGAGATCTACAGGGCTTAGTTGAATAGATTTATAGATCCATACACCAAGTTTGGTTATATTATAACTAATTAACTTATTTTTACCGAATAATTTGTATTTGATTTTGATTTTAGTGATTAATCTTTATGTAATTAGTCTATGGAATACTTTGTTTTCTTTTACCCGTCTAGTTTCTCTAAAAAAAGGTTACTAACATGTTAGGTGGTACTGGCATCTCTCCTCAAAGTTTTATTTGATATTGTTGACTCGCTTCTTCCCTATTTGGAAGTTGTATGCTGTTCCCCGAGATTTAAGGACTTGCTCCAAATTATCAAAAAAAGACAATGTAACCACGTCTTGAGTGGTCCATTGTTCGTATTTCAAGTTCATGTAGGAGTTACGCACTTTACCGTAAACTGAACCTTAATTGACCGTAAGTGCGACTCCAAGTTGAGCAAATTATGGGGTAAGACTAGGTAAATAGGTGTTTGCTAATCATGTTATCTAAAGTGTAGAGAATTTTACCATACATACTACACTTGGAGCTGATAGGGGATGGAGATTTAATTGAAAAAATAATAGGATGTGGATTTTGTCTTACAGTTTAATGTACTGATTTTGGTGTCCAGTGAGTCCAGTGAGAGTCTTGCATTACTTTATTGAAGAATCTTTTGTCCCATATTAATAAATTAGCCAGTGGAATCCTAAATTAGTAATATAAGCCTTAATATCTTGCATTTCGCTAATCTCCGAAATCTTACCATATGAACCAATTGAAATCTAACTTTTGTAAGTCACTGTTCCAAAAGGCCTTAAATTTCTGTCATCAGAAAGCCGCCTTGAATCTCAAAAAAAAAAAAGAAAAGAACCACCATCTCTTTTATTTTTTTGGTTTCTAAGTAATGTGGGACAAATTCTAATAAATTTGTAATATGCAGTCAAGAAAATAAATAAAAATTTTATTCTTCGCAATTGAATTACAAAATTGTACTATTGCCCCATTGCCCTATTGCCCTATTGCCATATGTTTGTCATATACTCTACATATTGTTAGTCTAGAATGTAGGGGCTTATAAAAAATTAAACATAAAAAGCCTTGCAAAGTTTCGCCATTTCTGGCTTTGATTGCACTAGCTCCAATAAACATTCGCTAATGTAGGCTTTGGATTCAACCGAGCTCTCGTTTGGCTAAAAAATATTATCGAGAATATTTACTTTCTCTCCTATTGTTAGGTGCATTTACTATCATGCCGTACTTGTGTAAAATGCAAAGAACCATTTGTAAATTTTTTAGAGTAAATGCATGTCTTCTTATACGGATATGCATGGAAGCTTCTCTAACTCATTACCAAACGAACAACAAAATATAAGAGAAAAAAATGCACACTAGCGAATTTTCAAAAGGCGCCAATATATTTTCATTAGTAACATTAATAAGTCTTTAACAAGTAGCATCCTACTAGGTTATATAACAACCCAATTAGGAATTGACGAGTTTAGGAGATTAATTTTAAAGGTTAATTAGCTAAAATATGGATTATGTAAATGTTAAATATAAGCAGTCCTGGTGGAATCTGATATGTTTATAATTTGCAATAGCTAATCATCTTTTACAGTAATCATTTATTATTCTGGCTTATTTTTACGTTCTCACGTAAATGTTGAGATCTAACCATCGAAATATTTTATCTGACCGCTTGTCTTCGACCATATTATGATGCACA
Organism: Kurtzmaniella natalensis; assembly: GCA_030574355.1. Taxonomy (NCBI): domain Eukaryota; kingdom Fungi; phylum Ascomycota; class Pichiomycetes; order Serinales; family Debaryomycetaceae; genus Kurtzmaniella; species Kurtzmaniella natalensis. Next base: position 2,177 of record JAJMEV010000045.1, on the reverse strand, counting down.
ATTTCAGTAATTTTGCGCATAAAAAAATAATGCGTAAATGCATGAGTAAAAGAAGCGGTGCCATCAAAAAATTTCAGGGAAATGACCATTGGACCTGGAAAAAGATGCAAGTATTAAAGAAGCTGGATTCGATCTTTGATTGAATTTTTTAATCATTTAAATCATTATCGAAACCTATAACTTATACAAGAGAATCATGAAATTCGCTTATCTTGCAAATATATTCATTGCATCTGTTGCCGCAGCGACTAATCTGTGCAGTCCAGTTGCACAGAACCCACAGTTGGATTATACTACTCACTCTCAAAGAACCAACTATCCTTCCGCCAATATTTATCTTTCCAATATTCAATTGATATCAGGTAACCAATTCAAAGTTACAATTAATTTTGAAGGTTCAAAAGGTATGTCATTAAACTCATTGAGTGAACTTCAAATTATTAGTCCTACCAGTAAGTCTCTTTTTTCAAGAAACCAAAAAGTTTATGATATTTCTAACCCAAATCTATGGAGTGCTGATATTGTATGTACAGCTACTCTCAATGGAGATTACTACTATATGCCACAAATTCAAATAAAATATGACTGGTGTTCTAATGGTATTTCTGACTGGTCTGAATGTAATAATTGGTCTTTAAGTAGATCATACCAATATCTGAGTGGTAGTACCAATTATGACAATTACGGTATTTCTCAAACCGATTTTCCAACATACTATTGGTCTAAAGATTGTGGAATTGCATCTACTGAAACAACCACCAGCGCATCTAGTACATCTAGTACATCTAGTACAATTAGTTCTTCTAGTACATCTAGTACTTCTAGTACATCTAGTACTTCTAGTACATCTAGTACTTCTAGTAGCTCTACCCTTACCACAACAAACTCCATTTCTTTGCCTACGGCTAATACATGTACCTTATCAAAGCAAAATCCAAATTTGGACTACACCACTCATGCTAAAAGAACAAATTACCCTCCTGCTAATATTTATATCTCTAATGTTCAAAAAATATCTGATGGCTATTTCAAAGTGACTGTTAACTATGAAGGATCCGACGGAATGGATTTGTCTTCTTTGAGTGAACTTAAGATTATCAGCCCAAGTACTTCAGTTCTTTTTTCAAGAAACCAAAAAGTTTATGATATTTCTAACCCAAATCTGTGGAGTGCTGATATAGAATGTGCAGCTACTGTCAGTGGTGATAACTACTGCATGCCACAAATTCAAATTCAATATGACTGGTGTTCAGCAGGTGTAAGCGACTGGACTCAATGTAACGCCTGGAAATGGAACAGATCTTACGATTACCTGACTGGAAGCAACAATTATGACAATTATGATATTTCCCAAACAGATAGCCCTACTTACTGTTGGCCTAAGGAATGTGGAGAAATTTATAGTTCTAGTTCTACCGCTTCCGGCTCCACTGCATCCAGCTCTACCGCTTCTAGCTCTACTGCATCCAGCTCTACCGCTTCTAGCTCTACTGCATCCAGCTCTACCGCTTCTAGCTCTACTGCATCCAGCTCTACCGCTTCTAGCTCTACTGCATCCAGCTCTACCGCTTCTAGCTCTACTGCATCCAGCTCTACCGCTTCTAGCACTACCGCTTCCAGTTCTATTGCTTCCAGTTCTACCGCTTCCAGTTCTATTGCTTCCAGTTCTACTGCTTCTAGCACTACCGCTTCTAGCACTACCGCTTCTAGCTCGACTTCCGCATCCAGCTCAACTGCTTCTAGCACTACTGCATCCAGCTCGACTTCGGCTTCTAGCTCGACTTCCGCATCCAATTCTACCGCTTCTAGCACTACTGCATCCAGCTCGACTTCGGCTTCTAGCTCGACTTCCGCATCCAATTCTACCGCTTCTAGCACTACTGCATCCAGCTCGACTTCGGCTTCTAGCTCGACTTCCGCATCCAATTCTACCGCTTCTAGCACTACTGCATCCAGCTCGACTTCGGCTTCTAGCTCGACTTCCGCATCCAGTTCTACCGCTTCTAGCACTACTGCATCCAGCTCTACTGCTTCTAGCTCTACTGCTTCTAGCACTACCGCTTCTAGCACTACCGCTTCTAGCTCGACTTTTGCATCCAGCTCTACTGCTTCTAGCTCTACTGCTTCTAGCTCTACTGCTTCTAGCACTACCGCTTCTAGCACTACCGCTTCTAGCT